>JAUTXW010004807.1:0-62500 GCA_030620095.1 Kuschelorhynchus macadamiae
TTTTTGCCATGGCAAACTAGTCTATATTGTTTCCAATGGTCTTGTTGTTTTGTTTATATTCTTTGAAAAATTTCTGGTTATAGTTTATTATTTAATGATAGTGTATTTAATAGATTGCATCTGTTGAATTTTCCTTCTTGAAATATTTATGAACTTTATTGGGTGAAGCCCGTAATAAATAAATGAATGAGACTATGGCGTGATGTAACATAGATTTTTATGAGAATCACATACAATTTGAATTATGTTGGTATAAAATTCTCAACAAGATATAGTTGGTTTAAAATTTGTCCACATGTAATATTTTCCTTGCCAAAAAAAAAGGTAAAATAGTCACTTGAACTTTAATTTATTTTTTTAGCATAATGCCAATGTGAACTTAGACATTTAAATTACACACACTAGTCAAATTAATTGTCATATGTAATTGTTAGAATATATAATTATTTTATTTTAACAACTTGTGATTTTTGTGGAGAATAAAAAAACTAAAAGTTTATGAACCAAAGTGACACTCCATGTGAAATAAAGAATGCCTAAATTATGAAATGAAATAAATGAATATGGTAGGTTTTTCAAGAACTTTTTTCGTATATATTTCTAAATAATGCTATAACACAAATTATGTTTTGGGCAGATAATGAAATATCACTAACTGACATATTGAAAGAAGGTCTGTATATTACTATTACAAAGCTAGGTGTATCAAATAATGGCAGAGGACATGTGAAGATTATATTAACAAGGAAAAATGAATGAGAGAAGAAACATATTATATCATATGATAATAGATTTGGATTTTGATCCCTAACTGTATAATAAATCTTGTTTTGTAGTTCAACTTCTCCGGTTTTAAATTCAAGCAGAATTTATTTTGTGTTTGCTGCTGTTGTTTGACAATTATGAAAGTGGTTTTGAGATGTTTGTTTGAACCTCTTCTAGAAAAGTGACTGGCCAGGCTTTGGTTTGAGGTTTTGGTTTTTCTGTCTTTTCTTAACAGGTACCTCTCCTTCTCCTGTTAATTTCCTTCTTGGAATTAACTGAGAAAATGTTGGTTTTACTTCTTCCTCTTCATCAGATAATACATATAGATAGGGGATGATCAACCATCTTATGAAGTATCATAAGACGTTGTAAATATTGATTGATTATACTTTGAACTATTTACTAAAATGCATTTAATTGTAACTGTTAATTGGAATATTTGACACCCCTAACAACGAATTTAAGATTTTCTTCGAGTTTCACTTTTTTAGAAAATTATAGAATAAAAGTAATTCCACTGCTTGGAAGGATTTACCTATATGAAGTGTGTGGAGAAACTTATAAAATTGAAGTCGAGTGGGAACTTGTAAGAAGTTGGAAAGAATTTTTATCTACACAAACAAAAAAAGAAAATGTATATTTAAAAATTGAAATATGAACTGGATACATCGTCCACGGTAGTAGGACCATTTGTTTAAGTACATTACTTCTCTGTAATCTAGAAATATGTTTTTCATAGGAACTGCACTTTTATAAGAGTTCTAATTTGTACCAGATACAAGGTTATCGGGGTTAATAGTTCTTTACATTTAACATATTTGTATTCAGCGCAGTTTATAAAAAAACAACTCTTGCAATCCTTGGCAATGGCGTGAAGTAACTTTTATTTTGAGGCAAAAAAAAAGTTAAGCAAACTAAAATTTCATATTATATGTGTTATAGATACACACATTTATTTATGATATTACCTCGATATAATTTATGTATGAGTTATATATCTTTTTTTATTTAGCTAAAGTCAAGTTTTGGTCATTGTGCAATGCAAAGATATTTTTTATGTAAGTAGTCCAATAAATGAATTATGTATTTACAAGGGTTTTAATGAAAATAAAATATATTTAGCAAAAGAATCCAAATTTTTGATAATCCTACAGACCGTGTTTTAACTAGTCCAGATTATCGAGTCTGTACTCTATCTGATCAAACCCACTTTGTTTTTTTTTTAAATCATCTTGTTCCATCCAAGCTCTGATGTTTTTTAATTACTATGAAACCATAATGAGAAATTAAAAAAGATTATCATCAACTTTGAGGATGAATTCTATCACTAAGGATCACTAAAAAGTAAAAATATAAACAAAACATGTGTTTTTTTTATGGAAAACCCTGTGTATTATCATTTCAATTAATAAGGCTCTTCTGCTAATTGTAAATATATCAGGTTTGATATCTCTATGTTGAAAGACAACTGATACATTTGACAAAAACCCTACCATAAGAGGTAATGTGTGAGGAAGAGAGAACACTAACTTCAAATACATAATGGGGAGTCAAATTGCCTCTTATAGCAAAGTTTCTGTAAATTTTGTCAATTGTATTAAAAGAAAAAATTATCAAACCTGGTATATTTAAAATCAGCACAGAGAGACCCAAATAATAAAACAATAATATACAGGGAGTTCCTTAAAAGGTGTAGGTTGTGTCTACATTTTACTTGTTAATGTTAAGAAAAAGATGTCCTTAGAAGATAATACAAGATAAAAACTCACCACTTTTGTATTTAATTTTATTTTTGAGCTATAGATAAAGCCGCAGGGGTCTTACATACGAAATCACTATACGTTTTTCTCAAAATCATCTCCAAAATCATGCCCAAATTTATATGATGCTGCCCAGCCAAACTCCTAGTGATTTCAAAATATCTGTAGGAGTGTTAATGCCCCTCAGATAAAGCTTTAGGTAAGCATCAATATATTACAGTATATTAATGAAATTCCTGTACTAACAATTTATTTAAACTGGTTCTTGCTAAAAAGTAAATTTTTACTTCTTGTACAATAAGTCCTAGCTAAGCTAAGTCCTACCTTACCCTCCCTCTTAGTGGTGCCCTGGTTGAATAATAAAGAATGTTCATTAAAATCATTCAGCCTGATATTGCTTTTTTAAGTTAAGTGATAACTAAACATACTGTTGCAGTTGCCTAGACCTTTAAGAGAAGATAGATAGATATGGAGAGTTGTTCTATACTGGATTGAATGTCATGAGTCATAGAGTAGAAATAAGATGGGTTCTAGAATGGAGCACTAAGGATCACTACAATCTAACGAGTTGAAAAGTAGTACAACCACATCTTCAATAAAATCCTGCTTATTTGACTAACATGCAAATATATAAATAAATAAAACAATAAACAAAACTTGAAACATTTGGGTTTTTTTTTGTTATAAGCTGTATATGAGAAAGGTTCAGAGGTGAGACATGCTGCTATGCTTTGTCCTGCACAATGTTTCCGAAAATATTTAAAGCTTTGTGCAAAACTTCAACATCATGATAGCATAACAAATCTCTACCTAAAAAACTGTACTTCTTTATATCTTCTTTTGGTTATTCTATTCACCTCTTGAATTCTAAATACTAGTATTTCATTTGCCCTTTGTAATTGAGCAGATTCCTCCAATAATAATTTATACTTATTGTAATAAAGGTCATTCTCTTGATTATCTTCATAAACAACATCGTTTTCGGACTCATCCGACATCATTTTTCTTTTAATTACTTTTTGTTTTTGTACTCGATTGTTGATAAAATTGAACAGGTTAGGAAAGGATTTCTCTCTCTTCGAATCTAATTACTGCTGGCTGTTCAGCAATCAGCATCCAGCTAACTATGAAATGCAGGGTTGCTCTTCTCTTAAATGACAAATCGGACAGGGGCGGAAGTGTTCCTACATTAGCGCCGCTACCAAAGGCGCGTACTAACTAGTGTAATGTTAAAATTTATTATTTTATTTTAAATACATTTTGTGTGCTAATCTAATGTTGAACGGGACAGACCCACCTAACAATATAGGTTTTGTTAACCGCGCTTTTTTTACAACAAACTTAACCAACCCTAACCTAATTAAAAAATTTACAAAAGTCATCCTCTTGAACGTGGAGTTGAATTCATATGCACAGTATTCAAACACTAGTATTGCACTATCGACCTACGAAGGACATGCTGAACAATCAGCAAAATCTACTTATACCCTTGTTTATAGATAGATAAACAAGGCTTATACTCCAAATACCGCTAAGAGCTCTAATGTAGGAAAGTCAAACGTGTAGATCATTGCAGGAAATTCCTTTCCGTTCAGATTAGGTTAGAATGTAATGTAATTTTATAGCTCTAATGTGAGTTCAAGGCTTTAATGATGGTTTTATTGGCGAACCCGGGTTAGCCTTACGCCTAACAGGACAAAGCCACCTAAGTGTATAGGTTTCATTAGGAAACATTCTTGTTTTAATATAGACTCGAAATTTTGTTCGCGCCCTACCGCGCGCTTTTTTTACAGCAAATCTAATGAATCCTAATATGCATTTTTATAATTTTAAATTTACAAAAAAAAAAACAAAAAAAAGTCGACTTAACCTATCAGCGAACATTCAACAATAATTGTTTATACTACGTCGAATGACGTATTATAAACAATAAGCGCTACGAGCTACGATGTCACAATGAACGGAAGTGCACTTATTAACTATTGTAAATTATGTGATCTAGAGGCCGACCATAACTTTGTAAGTAAAAGAATATAAACCCTCAGAGGATGTTTTTGAAATGAACTGAAAAAAGTTAAAACTTCTCAAAATTCAAGCACAGGCTCTGATCATCTATACGAACTACACCTGTAGTATCGTTTACTTCTGGTACAGATTTTTCGCCAAGAAGACACTTCAGATTAAATACGCGGATATATTTGCAGTTTCCTGCACACTAACACGCAATTTTGCATGTGACAGATCAACTGCTGTAGTGGACGGGGACGAATTTAATCTAAGATTAAGTATACAGTACAGTCCTCCGAATCACCCCGCAGAAGGCAGACCTCTGTCGGAAGGATGAGAGGATAGCTTGAAAGAAAAGGTTATTTCGTGTTAGATATTAGTAAGAATCAGGATGTTCCCTGAGCTCGTCATCCGGATATATCACCGTTAATGTCTTGAAACCGGAATAAGGTGTAAATCGTCTGGGCGTGTCGCCCCAGGCCTGACTAAGCCCAGGATGCAGAGCATCTGGCGAACGGACTAGCATCCCAGCCAAAAATATAAATGGAAATCCTCTGCGTATATGGGCCGCTGGCCTTGTTTATGTATCTATAAACAAAGCCGCTGGATAAGATTTGGTATTGCTACTTTCAAACTAGGTATATATAAAAGGGCCCGAAAATAAAAAGAAAGATAGAGGAAGTCGATTGGAGGTTATGATTATTTTTTTTTTCATGTTTTATTTTGTGGTTATTCTTTCTCTCGTATGTTTTGTTTGGTTTTACCGATATGCATAGTTTAAAATTTTATTAAAAGGATCTTGGGGTGATTAATAAATTAAAACATATATATATTTGTGTCTGTTTAAAGAATGGAAGTCACTCAATCAAGTAAGTTATTTCCGACCTGTTTGATAATTATTAGTTTTTCTTTAACGTTAACAATATTTTAGATTTCAAGTCAGTGCTGCCAGAAATTGAAGAGGGAATAAGCAACTGTACGTTCTTAAGCATAGACTGTGAACTTACAGGTTTAAAAACGTATTTAAATAATGTAAATTCTTTTGACACCCCAAAACAATATTATGAGAAAGTTATAAAAGATTGCAGAGAATTCTTGGTCATACAGTATGGAGTGACTTTATTTCGGTAAGTTACTGAGAGAGACATCGGTATTTATATTAGAGTTATTAAAGTTTTATTGTTTTATTTCAATTTACCATTTTATAAGATGGTTTTCTGGTGGAAGCAGAAACCTGACAATCCAAGTTAACAACTTGCAAATACAAATATTTTGTTTCCATATAGACTTAAATACATGTGTTGGAATTGTCTAGAATAAAGTGTCGTAATTTAGTGATATAGTAAGTTTAAGTAATTACAGTTTTTAAAATGAGTAAATATAGTAGTGCAATATAAACAAGAATAGGTAACTAAAAACTTGCTTAAAAATTTGATATGAAATATTCATTAAGAACATAAAACACATTAGTAGATAGTTTTTCTTGAAACTGGGTCAACCTAGCACTAGGTATGTAGAGGTTATCAGAGATCAGTGTTATGTACCTATGTGTTGACATCATCCACCACATCTGATATAGTTGTCTATGGTTTTGCTAACCAATAAAATTTTGTCTTGCTAAGCAATAAAAACAATACTTTTATTAACTGCTGCGTTATTACATCCTACTATACGAAAATACTTAACTTGGTATGCATTATTTTTTAAACAGCACATTTATACTACAAAATATTTAATTAAAGGAGAAAAACATGACAAAACATTAATTTAAATTAATATTTGAAAAAATTATAAAATCATGTTAGCTATGACAGCTGTTTGAAAAATAATATGAAGACGTGTGAGACTTTGGTCAGCGACTAGGGCAACTTTATCTTTAATTTTGCGAAGTTTTTTCATATTGTTAGCATTGATTCTTGCAAATTGTTTGGTCTTTTAATTTTTATAATTATTGATGAAAAAATTCTTTAAAAGGCAGCTACTTTTTTAATAAAGAGTTGGTTTAATTTGATTGCTGCTAAGCTAGGTGTATTGCAAAATTTTATACAAATTTTTTTTTTATTAAAGTTTATTAAGAAAACAACTACATTTGTATTTCATTATTTTTTTCCTGTTAGGTTAAGATTGGTTAGGTTTGCTGTACAGAAAGCATGCGCTGGTGTTCCAATTACATTTGTTTATTATATTTTCTTCTTGAAGTTCTCCACAATGTGGCAAGTCTGCATTTGCACTTGTCATTTTCAGACTGAAAAATTGTTCATTTTATTAACTTTGAACTAATTAGTTAAGTGGATTGAACACAAATTTTTAGTTTCATTTCCAGATAGTCAGATAAACCCTAAGCGACCAAATGAAAATGATTCTTTTGTTGATTTTCTTGGGTCCCTTGTCCATAGAGGTTGATTCCATGAGGAATGTTATTTTATTAGAATGGTACAAAATGTTCCTCACTTCTAAACAGGCCCATTATTTTGGAATGACAGTCAGAATAATCCTATACAATGACAAGATATTGTTATTTTGGCAATCCATGATGTGCTATATTCGTCGGTTTTGTTACATATTGGGTGGTATGACGGTACCCAATTGTTGATCGCTTTGTTTAATAGGGTTATTTTAAATTTAATATTTCAGTTATCCTCGGATAAGGTAAAAACATAATATACATTAAAATCATAATCACTGACCCAAGTAACGTGAAGGGGAGAAAGTCACCTCATTCTCAAAATTTGTATTTTCGTTTTTAATACCTACATTCCTTAAAAAAGAAAGGTAATGTTCCTAAAGGTAACATTATTTTTCTGCAAAGAACAGAAATGTCTGATAATTTTTACAGAAATCTGACAATTTCCTGGTCATTTTCTGATAATAACCAGTCCAAGATCTACTATGTGAAGGTCCAAAGGTGACATTGTATCTAAATTTTATAATATACACTATACAATACATTTTTAACTTTATCAGAAACTTGTCAAAGATGATTTTATTTTTGGACATTATTTTCTCATCTGTGTTATGGGTTTTATTGTTAATTCCTAATATCTTACCAGTTTGGGTTTCAAAAAGGTAAAAATCAGGAAACTGATAAAAAAAAATGGCAAAAAAATTAGCTTCTCCCTTTTTGCTTTAGGAACTAAGCAATACCTTTATCAATTTAGATGCATTATTTGAATCACATATTCCATATGGGACATACTTTTGGGGATATTCAACTTTGAGTAGATATAACATTTTGTTTTTGTTACAAAAGAGAGCAATACAAATTGTTTGTAAAACTAATGATTGCTCACTGCAAGCCTTTATTTAAATCATTAAAAGTTCTTACTTTGTATGATCACAAAGCATATCCTCTAACAATGGATTGTTTTAAGGCTTGTTAAGAAATTCTTTCTAGGACTATATGAAATCATAGCTGAAATAGCAAATGTTTCATTTAAAAAGGGAGTTTTGCAAATGAATTCAAATATTCACTCATTATTCCACTAGATAAGGGTGGCAGTATAAAACATTCTTTTAGTTTTTGACTAATATCCTTACAACAAAATACTAACAACTCACCAGTTTGGGTTTCAAATGTTGGCGAGCAAAATTCTTACTTGCTGAAAAATGTCCAGACATTTTCAACACTTTGGAAAGTTTCCTTTGAAATATGTATTTGGGAACATTCTGGAGACCTTCTGACAAAAACTTTCAGAAACTTGCCTCCTTAAATTCAAATATTTTAAAATTTTTAAAATTAGTTTTTAATTTAACAGACTGCGCTTTTCACTTTTGAGAAATAACAAATAACATATAAATAAAAAATAACTAATTCTCAAATACAAAACGAAAATGATAAAACCTAACATAGGTACATGTACTTGAATCATTTACTATTTACTCCTAATAAAACTCAATGAATTAACAAAAAAAAACTAACCACTAGAGTCAAAATAAAAATAAACATATAAACTCAAAGAACAATGTAACAAATCAAAACTTACTACATAGAGCAATAAGCCAGATGAAACTCTTAATAATACAAACTAAACTAAACTGAAAACCCTTTAATGAAATTCTTAAATATATAATAATTTTGATTAAATTGATTCTTTGTTATTTTCAAATTGATTTCAGGATTTTCTCTTGAAATTTTAGAGGTTTAAAAATCAAGTTAAATATCAAAAGTCAAAAACTAAAAACACATTCATATATCAATGAGCACCAAAATTTAAAAAAAAGGTATGACAGTTGTGGAAATTTGAAGAGAATATTCCCAGAAAATTTCCTTGGCAACAGTCAAAAGGAAAGTTTCCTAAACTAATTTATTTCTTGGAAAGTTTCAGAAAATAGAAAGTTTCCGAAGATAGAAAGAGTATGCTGTACAAAGTACAAAGGATGCTACCGTTAATCTTTTAATTCAAGTCTACTCTACTATAAAATGACAATAACCAGAATTTTAATGCAGTAGTTTTTTTTGTGCCTTTCTTTTATTGATTACCAAAAACTGCTAGATTGGTCAAATGTGTATGGGTTTCAAGAACTTCCCATAAATGGTTTAAATGTTAGTAGCAACAACAAGCAGTTAATGTCACAGAGAGTAATGGAAATCAAATACCGTGAGAAATACTTTCATATTTTAAATATGTAGTCCTAGACTGGTCAGTGCTGGGACCAGTACTATTCTTGTGGTATATAAATGATACAGTATTATAACTAGCAATATTGCTTTATATGTCTATATGTAGGTGTGCAATTTGTTGCTCTGAAAACTTTGAGATAGGTATTGATAAAAAAAGCAAAAAACTGGTTTCTTACCCTTTTTTGCTTTAAAAACTCTCTCTTCAACTAGCAATACCATCATCACCTTAGAAGTATATCATGCCTTATTTGTATCACATTGCATATGGGATAGCTTTTTGAGAATATTCAAGTTTGAGTAGATGTAACATCTTGGTTTTGTTACAAATGCGAGCGATACAAATTGTTTCAGTGTATGCCTTTATTTAAATCTTTAAAGTTCTTACTTATATGATTTAATTACTTATAAAATCGTTACATTTTTACACCTGAAATAGTTAAGAAAACATGGAGACACAGATAGTTACCTTACCAGAGTCAGAAATAATTTAAACCTGCTGGAAAACTTTTAATTTTAAAAATTTCTTTTTTGTTTTCTCTATTGTAATCATAGGAATTCTGAAATGTATATTTTATTTTTTATTTATATATTAAATATATTTTACAGCAAATTGGTTTTTTCAATAAATGATTGATTGATTGACAATTCTGAGAAAAATACCTATGCTCAATCATCCACCAGCAATCACCACTTAATCTATGCCATAAGTTATTTATCGGATACAGACTGCGAGTCTAATTAGATATAATTGGTTGCCAAAAAAATGTGTTAGTCTTGTTTAGTTTTTCATATTAGCATATTACACATTTGTAAGTGTTTTTTCGTTTCAGGTTTGATGAGACTACCGATACTGTCAAATATAAAAGTTATAATTTTTTTATTTTTCGAAGACCACTTAATAGATATGTCCAGGATCAAAGGTTTCTTTGTCAAACTTCCAGCATAGACTTCTTGATTGGGAATGGATTTGATTTTAATAAATTATTTAAAGAAGGTATTTCCTATTTAAATAATTCTGAAGAAGATAAGTGTCGAAAAACGCTGGAAGAACAACAAAGGAAAAGGAAAGATTTTTTAAAATCTCATCACAATGGACACACTGATACTGTTGTTATCCCTGAGGAAAACAAGCAGTTTGTTGACGATATTGTGTAAGTATAGAAATAACTGAAAAGACAATTGCAAAAAAGAAGGCAGACAATCATTTACTTTATTTAAATTGAGTCCTTAAAATGTTTCAAACAACCCTAATTTCTGGGACATAATCCAGAAATATCTTGAAATTTTATTTTATTTAACAAATATAGGTTGTTTAAAAGTATCTAACAACAGTTTTGAAAACCAAACTGTTTAATAAAAAAAAAAATGAAATGTTAGGTGCATCCTTTATAAATATCTATTTTATAACATTACAGAAAACAACTTGAAGACTTTCTTGTATCAGAAGACACAGAACTTCAACTTCCAAAATGTAATGCATTCATGAGATTATTAATTTACCAAACAAACACAGAAAAATTCTCAGACAAAATTCTATTAGAAACACGTACTGTAGAGAAGAATAGATTGTTATTTGCTACTAAACTAAAAAGTATTGAAGAAAGGGAAGAATTGGAAAAGAAAAAATATGAAGACTTGGTTAACCAAATGGAAGATTACATTGGTTTTAGCAAAGTTGTTCAAATGATTGTCAAATCGGTGAGTGAATAAGTCTGCCTGAAGTAAGATGCTATATAGTTAGTCATTGGTCACGGCAAAACAATATAATGCAATTATGTGATTGAAAAAAGAAGTCCTAATATAAAAATCTGAGAAATGTAATTTCTGGATTTTGTCAGTGTGACCAGAGGCATTTGGTTTGTAGAAAGTTCCATTTTCGTGAACCTTTCTAATCTGGATTCAACGTGATGTTATTTTGACATCTTAAAAAAACACTTACTTATTTACCCTTTTATTATTTGTAAATTTAATTTAATAGGTGTAAAGGGGACAATTGCTCTTCTTTGGCCTATGAGACTTGTAAGTAATTCTGCAAGTTGGTGACAATGCAATGTGCATTTAATCATATTAATAATTCCTGAGCCATCGAATATGATAACAATTATTTCAGAAATATATGGAGTATTGATACTTTTAGCATTACTCTAGTGTTTCGTCACCTTACATTAAAATAACCAAGAACATTATACATTTACTTCTCACTCAGGTATTATAAAAATATATGTTTTAAATTAAACAGCCCACGTTAGTCTAAAGTTAATTTTATCGTCATTTGAGGCTGTATCTTGGAAACGCCTTTTTAGCCGTTTTTAAAAATGAGGAAGATTTTGAAAGTTCATTATTTTTTGATTCACCAGCTTAGAATGATCGTCAGTTAAAAGTATGTTTTTAGTATTATTCAGAGTGTGGAAGAATGCAATGTAAAAATGTAAAATTTTAGCTCTCTGCACCTGCTAGCTTTAGTAATTTTCGAACTTTCAACATAATGACATTTAGACGATTTGGTCGACATCTCCGGACATATTTGGCAGTTTTGTGATTAAAAAAAAAATACAGGGTCATTTCAGATAGTCTGTGTTTTTTAAAATTGCAATTTTAGTTTAAATATTTTTTAAAATTTAAAGTTTCAATAAAATGGCACAAAGTTTAGAGTCAGCCAATGAAGACTGAAATAGCCATGAGGTGTATATTTCCCTGCAGCATTGGAAAATGCCAATAAAAAACGTTTGAACTGAAAACAAATGAGCTATGACATAAACATAGTATTTTTTAAATGGGAGGTCCTATTTCTTATTTAATATTTGGAGTCCTCTCATTGTTTTACATATGTTTTGATAATTTTGTATTGATCATATTGAGCTTAATTGAATCATTTAGAAATATTTCTCCTTTTTTTAATAACATTACATTATTTAGTTTACCAGGTAACACGCAGGTCGAATTACCTGAGACAAATGTATGCTTTCAAAGCCAAAAATGATAGACACATAATTAAGGGATTAGTTTGGTTGTAAAATATAAATATCATAACATACATATTTTGCATATAAATTTCAAATTCAAAATATGTTTTATTATCAAAAACTCATATGTTCTTGACAAAGCCAATTGTAAAATAAAATTAGAAAAAATATAAAATGTAATGAATATAAAAGGTTGAAAAAGTGAATTATCATAACCTATAAGACAAAACAAAGTACAATAGTCAAAATGGTTAAAACAATTAAATAAAATAAAATAAAGTAATGAACAACATTAAAATAAAATATTAAAAATAATGCATAGTATCACGGTAAAATTCCCCAACTCCTTTTGCTTTCTCAGTTCACAGTTTCTTAATGGAATTCCTGACGGATTTCAAAGTAGTGTAACCCCTTACAATGGTAGGAAGGTGGTTAAACATCTTCCTGCTGTCATAAATGAGATAATTTTTGATACGAATCGTAGATGGGATTGGTAAGCAGTGATCATGGGAATAACATGGTATAGGGATTCTGTCTTTATGTTTATGAACCATGCGGACAGTTTCCAAGATAAACAATTATGTTAAAGGTAAAAGTTTTTTTTCTATTTAAATAGTGGCCTGCATTCTCTACTATTAACTTTACAAATATATCTATCTCACTCCCCATTTTTGAAGAACAAACAGGGAGTCTAGCACATAATTACTAGAATTGCCCCAAAAGTCAATTCCATAGTGTAGATGTGACTCCCCCAGTGCATGGTAAATGCTTTTAGTTGCTCCCAAATTAATCTAACTCGACAAAACCCAAACGGCATTGCATTCAGAAGCCACTCTCTTGCTCAAATTAAGAATGTGTCCCTCAAATTGTACCTGCTCATTAATAGTAACTCCCAAAAACTTTACCGTTGGTCTGACCAGTATTTAAAGATGGGTATGACTCAAACCACTCTTTGAATTTAGGAAGGTCTGCTGTTATTCTTTCTCTGAGTATAGACTCCTTAGATTTACACAAAAGAACCGAGATGTTGTCTGCAAAGAGACTGAATTGCCCTTCTACATCGATATGAGCCAGATCATTAATGTACAACAGGAAGAGAACTGATCCCAGTAAACAGTTTATGTAATGAGTATATAAATACTTTTTTTTAGATTTGTATTGCCTGTCTTACCTGAAAAGGAAGTAATTGTTTTAAAAAAATTTATATCCTTCAAATGTTAGATATTAAAAGTTCCATGTCACAACAGACATTAGAAAAAGCGAGGATTACAAAAATTAAAGAAAAATAGGACCTTCCATTTAAAAAATACTGTATTGAAATTATTGCTCATTTGTTTTCAGTTCAATTGTTTTTTATTGGCATTTTCCAATTCTGCAGAGAAAGTTATATCTAATGGCTATTTCTGTTTTTTTAATAGTTAAGGTTATAGCTGGAGAAGGAAAATTGTCCAGCTTTCGTTGAATGACCCTGTACAAATTTAAAACAATTAGGATATATTCTCGATCCCTTAAACAAATAACTTGCAATTAGATGTTCAAAGAGAAAGGTAGACAATATTAATTAATAATTTAGTATCTAGTAGGCCTTCCTTGTACTTGCAAAAGTTCTGCTCTCCTCAGCATAGTCTTCACCAAGTTCTTAATAAACTCTTGAGAAATAGCCTTTCCATACGTCCCTAACTGCAATTACCAATTCTTTCAAATTTTGAAATTCTTGCTCTGCTTAATTCAGTTTTAGTTTCATTCTGCTCCCCACATGTTTTATTAGATTCATATCCGATAACTTAGCAGGCTAGTTCATTCTCTCGATGCTATTTGCTCTGAGTACTTCTTCGACAATTGGAGCTCCGTGTGGATAAGCATCCACCAGAATAAAACTGTTCTGAGCGAAGGGATCGACAATTTCATTAACACGCAAGTCACAATACCTAAAACTATTTATACTGTGCATCCGATTTATACAGTGCAAAACGACATTCATCAGTAAACATGCACATCTCCATTCTGCTATTCCTCTGGTTTTCGTTCTAAGTGATGTAAAAGTCAAATTATTTATTTTGTTTAAAATGTTTTATTTAAGTACATAAATATTATTTACATATTTATGTATGTAATTATTTTTAGGGCAAATTAGTAGTAGGGCATAATCTGTTGTTGGATTTTTTACATACAATTGACAAGTTTTTGACTCCGCTTCCAGAGGATTATTTAGAATTTAAGGAGTGTGCAAGTTCCTTATTTACAAAGTAAGTACTGTGTAAATTTCTTAATAGACAGAATTTTGTATACATGTAATTTTAATTCTGTAGTTTAAATGCTTATAAATTATGATTAGGAGTTTAATGTGCTTATAATAATTTTTGAGCTAACACCTTTTTTTTTTCATTGTGACCCAAAGTTCAAACTGATAGTATGTTGCTTAAAATACACTAAATTTACTTATTTATTTACGAAAATGACGGGATTACCCCATTTTTGCAACAAAAAAAAAACGTATATAAATTTTTTTAATGCTATTTTGAAAAAAGAAATAATGAAAATTGAAGGAAATTTTTTTTCTAAAAAAGTCAATTATCTGATTTTCGAAAATTTTTTTGCAAACTGTTTTTACGTGATCGATTTCATTCCAAAGACATATACAACAAATAGGTACGCAAATTATGTCATGGGCATATATGCCGTAACGCGTATAGTTTCGTCATAAATTGAGTGGGAATTTCGTGTTTGCGGTTGGGTTCGGAAAAATGAAAAAAAAAATTATTATATAAGCGCCACTAATGTCAAACATATGCCTATATGAATTTGCCGGCTATTTTTTCGATTTCTTTCGATTGGTACATTCAGTTTTTGAATGCACCAATCGAAATGCTTTTCAAACGTAACACTAAATCTAAATTTGATATTAATTGCCAGTACCCAGAAAATCCAATGCTTTTAGAAGAAATGGCTGAGAGATATAAGGCATTAAGTCAAAGACTTACAAAAAATGATTTTGTTGTGTTGTTTGCGGGTTTGCAGAATGCAATCGGGGATAGAGTGCCAAGCAGAGATTGTCTAAGTGGCATCGTTGAACAATTTAGAAATACCAATTTGGTAATAGTTGGACCATCATATATTAATGGTAATAAAATACTCAACCAGTTCATTTATAAATTCAATATTTCACTCAAAACTTTTTTCCACGAGATTGGTGAATGCACTAGATTTTTAGTAATGAATACATTTATAAAAACATACATTTATAAAAACATAATCTCAGTTAAGGAAAATATCTACAAAGCAAACATCTTTCGGTATATAACTTCTACAATATTGAACAATGAAATCCACATTAATATCACTGCAGACAGGACTAAAAAATGTACTAATCCTGCTGAGACTCTGTCATTTGAAGAACGTCTGCGACTTCTCTCTAATGTTCGAGATGACTGGCATCCAAGTATAACAACCTTTCCAAAAAATTATCCGCCACCATCAGAGGCTATTCGTAAGGTTGGTCTTTCGGTAGAATTGTCGGAAGGTGACATCACCCAGAGCGATAATGAGCTATATGCAATAGTTGAATCTAACACAATATCGAAAAAAGAATTTTCCAGTACTTCCAGCAACGCCGGGGAAAAAATAACTACGCGCCGTACTATCGACCAATTTATAAAATTTTGCCATCAAAACATTCAGTGTTTGTCGAATAAAGTTTTAGATGTAGACTTGGCTCTAACAGGCAATAACCATTGTGACTTTTTATTATTGACAGAACATTGGCAAACCGCGCATCAATTAGATCAAATAAAATTTAAAAATATTAGTTTATGTTGTAAATTTTGTAGAACTGAAATGAAGCATGGGGGTTGGCAATTTATAAACGGGATACATGTAGTCTTAAGTTTGATATTTGTGATGTGTCTGACTATTGTAGGGAAGGAATTTTGGAGTGTGCTTGTTTAAAAATTAATTCTGTTAACATTATTTTAATTGTTTTATATCGTCCACCAAATGTAAATTTTAGTGAATTTTTATCAATTTTTAGTTGTCTAGTAATGAAACTTGCACAGCCATCATACTCATTTGTAATAGGTGGTGACTTTAATATTAATTTTTTAGTTCCTAGTACAGACTTAAACTGTTTTACAGATATAATGTCAACTTTTAATTTGGACTATATTATTAGAGACCCCACAAGAGTAACAGGAAAGTCTAGCACATGCATAGATAACTTCATAGTAAGCGCCGATACAGATTCACAAGCTACGGTAATTGATATGAGTCTTTCCGACCATTTTTCACAATTCCTCTGTGTGAGATTAGTAAAAGTTTTATTAAAGGAATCGACGAGTTTTATGTATAAAAGAATTACTTTTAAAGGTAATACTAAGCAATTTATTGATTATATAAGAGGGGAGAATTGGGCTGAGGTCTTTAATCAGACAACAGCAGAAAGTGCTTTTGATTCTTTCTCGGACACTCTACATTACTACTTCGAACTATGTTTTCCAATACAAAAATGTTATTTTAAATCCAAGAAAAAAGTAAGCGGTTATATTTTATCCCCAGAATTAAAAAAATTAAAAGAGAAAGTCACATTATTTTTGGAGCTTTCAAAAGTTGATAATAAGTATAAAGAACCAGCAAAATATTTAAATAAAATCTACAGAGAGAAACTCAGGATTTCTCGGCAAGTGGAAAATGACAATAAAATACACAATTCAAGTAATAAATCAAAAATAATGTGGCAAATTATTAATAATCTCCAAAAGAAAAATATTAACTTAAAAAAAGTAGAGTTTTTTAAAGGAGATGAACAAATAGGTAGTGGAGAAGTTGCCGAGAATTTTAATAAACATTTTATAATACCAAATTCCCATGGTGAGATTGACTATGAATTTTTAAATTCGAATGTCCCTTGTTGCTCGTCCTCAGTTTTCCTTTACCCAGTCTGTGAACCAGAGGTTTTAGCTTTGATGAATAGGTTGAAGAATTCAAATTCTAGTGGTCCTGATGGGGTTTTTAATAATATTCTTAAAAAATGTAAGTTTTACTTGTGTAGTGTTTTTACATATTTAATTAACTTGTCTTTCACTGAATGTGTGTTTCCCAAAAAGCTTAAACTTGCAGCGGTGATTCCTATTTATAAAAAAGGTAATCCGAATGACTACAGTAACTATAGGCCAGTAAGTTTGTTGTCAAGTATATCCAAGATATTTGAACTTAGTATAAAGGACAGGTTAATTGACTTTTTTGAAAAGAATATCCTACTATCTGATGCGCAACACGGGTTTACAAAACAGAAGAGTACTGAAACAGCGCTTTCTTTTTTTCATAATAAGATCGTGGATGCAATTGATAAAAAGTTAAGTACTATGGGGCTGTTTGTTGACTTTTCTAGAGCTTTTGATATGGTAAACCATCAGATTTTGTTGTCGAAACTATCAAGATACGGTGTTCGAGGTCAATTTCTTCAATTGCTTGAATTTTACCTTTTTCAGTGTGTAAAAATCAACAATGAAAATAGTACATCTAAACTTATACCTCAGGGCGTTCCCCAGGGTTCAATTTTGGGCCCCTTACTATATTTGATATTTGCTAATCACCTTATTTTTTATCTTTCTAAAGACACATCAGATATTTTTCCTGTTTGTTATGCGGACTCTTAAAGTTATCGCTGAAAATATTTATAGAAAAATAATATCCTGGTCAGAGAAGAATAATTTAATATTGAATAAGGCTAAAACGAATGTTCTTTGTTTTACACACTCAAAAAGACAAACTGACAATAGTGTTGCATTGTTTGAAAACTCACCTGACACGCTTGCGCCCATAAGTGAAACGAGGATGTTGGGTGTGGTGTTTGACGATGGGCTTACGTGGGCTACTCATATTGATGCATTATGTAGTAGGCTTCCGAGAACCTGTTATGCATTAAGCTATCTTAGGAATCACTGTGGTCAGGACACTTTGTTGACTTTAGACTACGCTAATTTTCACTGTCATGTCAAATATGGCATTTTGATTTGGGGCAGAGGTAAAGAAAGCAGACGGGTCTTTCTATTGCAGAAATACGCGTTAAGGATAATAGGGGGTCTTTCACATAGAGAGTCTTGCAGGACGCTGTTCAGGGGTTTAAAAATTTTAACAGTTTTTGACCAGTACATTCTGGAAGTATGTCTTTATACATACAAAAATAAATTGCTACTTCAATCAAATAGACCATCCCACAATTACAATACACGTGCTAAAGACCTGCTGTTGCCTGATAGTCACCGTACGTCTTTTTTTCAGAAAGGCACTTTATATGCTGCTTGTAAATTTTATAATGCACTTGATGATGATATTCGTAAGTCCCGCAGTATTCCTATTTTCAAAAATAAAGTCAAGAAATTGCTTTTGGGAAAAAATTGTTATTCTTTTCAGGATTTTTTTGTATAACCTGACATGTTTTTGCTTTGTTTTTTTTTGTACCTTTGACTTTTTCTCCAATTATTGTACAGTGTATGTTTTTTTGTATGTTGCACTTTTCAATTGAAGAAATAAAACATTATTATTATTATTATTATTATTATTGAAGAATTAATGGTTTCACTAGTATTATCCTGGTATTCGGTCGAGAACCACCAAAAACTCACATTTTCCCTAATTTCTGCACTTAGCAAACAATATCAGCTGTGTTTTTGCTTTTATCGGAAAGAGCACCTCGAAATACATACGAATCAGTTTGTTTCAAGAATGTACAATAGATTCATCAATTTGCATTGGATTTCGTTTATTTTAATGGAACTGTTTCTTCAGGGAAAAGTTGAGAATGCGATCTGGATCAGCACTCCAACAAAACCGAGATATCCTTGACTTTTTTGATGTTATAATCTGATATAGGGCCATCAGTACTGTCATAAATATTTGAAAAATTAAAAAAAAAATTTATTTATTTATTTATTTATGTCAAATACTTACAGAGCTGTAAATTGCTCCAACTAGTATAAACTACAAACAACTACAAATTTATTCAAGTGCAAACATAATAATATGGACACTAACACTACTGTGTACATTTAATTTTATTCTTAAAAACTAAAAAGCTATAACGATACAAATCAAAGTCACTAAAGCTGTGATTATAATTTCTCATTAGTCTGTCTGAGAAACGTTGAGACCCATATATTGTTCTATGAAATGCAATATGAAATAATTCCCTAGATCTAGTAACTCTATGTGGTGTTCGGAATAAAATTTGACCTAACAAATTCCCACAATCAATTTGTCCATGAAGTAACTTATGCAAAAATAAGACCAATGCATTTTCTCTACGATGTTGAAGACTCTTAATACCAACTAATTGAATACGAGTATGGTAGGGTATATCTTTATATGGAAACCTAAGCTTATGTAATAAATACTTCACAAACACATTCTGTACCCGCTCTAAACGATTAACATGACAATTGTAAAAAGGACTCCATATTACACTATTGTACTCTAAAATACTAAGGACAATACAATTATACACTAACTTTATAGCTGATATATCACATATTTTTGAACAAGTCCGTTTTAAAAAACCCAACATTCTTGACGCTTTTAAAATTATAGAATCTATATGTTTATTAAAAGTTAAGTCTTCACTAAAAATTACACCTAAATCATTAAAACTATTTACAGAATCCAATATAATATTTTTAATGTGATATTGAAATACAATAGGTGCTGTACGTTTATGATACCTCACTAATTTACATTTAGGAACATTGATTTCCAAACAGTTCAAATCACACCAATGGCTGAAGTTTAAAATGTCATTCTGAATTTTGTTACAGTCCTCTAAACAACTAACTGCATAAAATAATTTAAGATCATCGGCATACAATAGACATTTACACTTTTCGAAAACAGATGTCACATTATTAATAAAAAGAACAAACAATACTGGACCCAAATGGGAGCCTTGCGGGACCCCAGATTTTACTTTAATTTCGAGACACCACACTTCCGATTTTGACGGCCTGAGTACGGTTAGTAATACGATTCAATCCACTTTAAATAGGACCCAGAGATACCTATCGCCTTCAGCTTCTTGAGTAGCAACCTATGGTTTACACTATCGAATGCTTTTGCCAAGTCCATGTAAATCACATCTACTTGAGAGCCATTCTCCACACTGTCCACGAGATAGTCCTGAAACACTCCCAGATTTGTTGCCGTTGATCTGCTGATCTGGTGATATATGGTGCTTAAAGGTTTGAAAAATCTCATCGGTCAAAATGGATTCAAAAACTTTGGATATAGTTGGCAATAAGCTAACACCCCTATAATTTTCAATATGCCTCTTAGAACCCGATTTATAAATAGCAACAAGCCAGGAATGCTTCCATCGAGTGGGAAAGAAGCCACAATCAAAGGATATTTGAAAAATTCGGCACAGGGGGGCTGCAAGAGAAACACCACAGCTCTTGAGAAGCACTGCTGGTAATCCATCAGCACCAGTGCTCTTTCCCACATCCAAATCATTCAATCTCTTCAAAACCTCATCAAATGTAAAGGTGTGGTGGTTTAAGGAGTTACATTCTGACAGTTGTTCATCAAGTTGCACGTCTGGGTGATCCTTGTAACAGTTCTCGAAATGATCTGCAAAAGCGTTGGCAATTTGTTCAGGCGACTGTAGAACTTCTTGGTTAAATTCCATTGTTTTAGGAACACCGTTGCTTTTCTTCAGGGAATTTACATAAGACCAAAAGTGTTTAATATTTTTCGGGATCATATTTTCAGTGTTTGTAACATAAAGCAGGTAACTCAGATCTATTAAATATTTTGATTCTTTCCGAAGGTTAGAATACTCAACATAATCGTCCTGACACTTGGAACGTTTATATTTATTGTAAGCTTTGTTCTTTTTGTTTATTACATTCTTTGTTTCTTTAGTGTACCAAACTGCAATGTCATAGCCATTATCAGCCATTGTCTCTCTGATATCCATTAAATTTGGTAAAAAAATCGACTTTCTATATCGCTTATATTTTTCCAGAAATACTGAGGAAAGTTTGGATTTTGGACCAAATTGTCAGTTTTATGTATAACGTGATGTGTATTGCAACGCCCCAACTCTTGTTTAGAAAAAGGATATAAAGATTTGAAAATCATATATAGTCACACACATTTCTACTTAACAAGTATTTTTAGGAGCAAATTTCTTTCTATTAGATTTTTCAGATCACGTCTAAACCATTTCTGAAAGTTTGAGTTTTTGATAGGTTTGAGAGGAACAAACATATTTATACACACTTCAAGTAAGTCATACATTTGATTATCTGCTAAATAAATTTCAGCATTCACGAAAATATCATTCCAATCCACTGAGGCTAAAAATTATTAATACTAAAATAATCAGCATTCCCAAAATCGTGGCTAATAATTGAATAGTTGTAGTTAATCAATGGTAAATTATTGTATTATGCTAATGAGCGATATAGTTCAAGTAGCCATTGTGAAATGTTATAATTAGGGATTTTTTAGGGTTTTAGATACTAAGTATATGTCAAGTCTGGAACCATTTAAAGATTTAGTGACATCGACAGTATTAGGTCAACTTTTAGATAGTGTTATGCAGAAACCTTTTGAGGTGCCCAAATGTGGTAAGTCTTTCTATTTCGTTTTCGGAATATTCTATTGCTCTTATAACTTTTCTTTCACCTATATTTGTTGGTTTATCCTAATTTATATGTCTATTAAAATTGTAGAGAATAGCTGTCTGTAAATGCAAATAGGTATTATGGAAAATATGTTTTAAAAACTACAAAACTTCATTAAAATCGGTAAAAATTTTTTTTTAAGCTAATTCAATAGGCTTAATTTTGAATATTTTTTATTATTCAGGATTTATTTCAAAAAGTAGTGAATATAATTTGTTTTTTATAATTTTTTTAAAATATAAACCTTAGGTATACTTATTTGTTTTGAAAGAACAAAATTGTTGAACTGTTAATTAAAAAAATGAGCTTATTTCTTGAAACTAACTTTTTTTAATTCTATACACGAATTTGAATGAGCAACTTAAAAAATCCATTTGACATGTAATAGTCAGCAGAACTACGATTTTTGCAATAAAAATAAAATAAATGTGTCTATTTCTAAGACTTTTTAGTTATTCACAACTTAATTATTATACTGGCTTCTGAAATACTTTCTTTCTAAATCTTTCTTGTCGTTCTTTGTAGTGTCCCATCTTTTTTAATTTTGATAATGTACTCATATCTAATAAATTGATATTTGTATAAATATAAGCTAATATTCTATCTATCTAGTAGTAATACATTTGCTTCATATCATTTTAACATTGCAACTATCTAGTTGTGTGAAGGATGAGGTCTCCTAACATCAGTAAATTGTAAAAAATGCTCCTTTATGTGTCAGAATTTAGGAAATTACTATTGTTTCCTAAAACGGGTGACTACACATTAATGTACGCCCTCTTTTTTTCCTTTGTTTTTTTAAAATAACAATTTATAATTTTGTTTGGGACAATATTGGTCAACTTTTAACACATTTAACAATTTTGTACACTTGCGGTTTAACAGGAAATGGCGTCATCTAAGATTTTTAAATGACATCCCTAGATTGTTATATCATTTCCGATAAAGCATAATATTCTCTAATGCCAGTTTTTAGATTTTTGAAATCGTATAAAAATGTCTGTGCTATCAGCATTCACAAAAATGTGAAAAAATGTTGACAAATAGTGTCGCATAATACACCCCAAATTTTTAAATTGATATTTTAACAAACAAACAAAAGAAAAAAGGGTGAGAACATTAATCCTTGGTGATCTGATAGAATGCGTACGAAACAGTGGTTTAAGAAACATCATTTTCAGAATTAGAAACAGGCGGACAAGGATACAATATAAAAGACAAAAAAGAACACGAAGCAGGATATGATTCTTTTATAACAGGTCTTAGCCTTTTAACCATGTGGAAATATTTAGGTGAGATCAAATTAAAAATATCAAGAATATTTTATATTGTTTTTAACTATAGTTTAAAAGACATAGAAACCTCTAAATTGCTCTAATCCTATGCTAACAGTTGACCCTATATGTGCATATTATAGACCTTGTGCGTTCTTTTGTTTATTATATATAGTTTTACATCAGTACTAGTAAAATAAAATGCTTATTGCTATATTGCATTCACTTGTGGAAACCAGAGAATCAATCACCAACAGTTAAATTAAATCTAAAAAGATCTTTGTTTTATTTGCACTCTCTTGGCAGTGGCGTGCAGTGCTTTTTGAAACAGGGTAGCCAATAATAAATCACCAGGTTCTCCAAATTACCTTTACATCTCATATTAGTATGTCCATAAACAGTTTAAACCTAATTTAAAGTAACTTAAAACTTCTCTCAATCACCTTTTTTGTCAAAAAAAAATGAGTTGCTTCTTGTCTATATATAACATAACATGCCTTTTTTTAAACTCATGTAACACAACAATAAAACACAGATTGCCAGTGGCGTAGCTATACCGCCGGCCAGCCCGCGCGGCGCAGGGGACCCACGAGGTCAGGGGGCTCGGCGATAATTGCAAATGAGCTCAAGGAGATTATGAGAGAATGGATGACCATTTTTTTAATCATCATATATTTTCCGGCTATTCTTTGGGGGCTACATTTATTGACAAGTAAAAGACGTCTTTTTTGTCATCAGTTTTTTTTTCTGTTTTGGGAGGGGGCTCTTTACCAAAATACGCAGGCGATCATCTGTATGTACCTAGATTTAAACTATATTTTTAAACAATAATATCGTAGTATTGTTTAAAATGTTTACCTAAGCTGGCTTATTTTTGTTTATTTTGTTCTGAATGCAAAACAACGTACTACTCTCAGTATTTTAAAACAATTTATTGCAAGAAATGTATACCTTTGTTTTTTGTATCTACATACATCGGTTTTGCCTCGGAATTTATAAATATGTAGCTTAGGGAAAAAGTGCAGATATATAATTTTCCTTTTTAAAAAACTATAAAATAGCATTTTCAAGACATATTAACCCTTGAATTAATTAATCATATTTGCAAATTAATAAAATATTGGGAAGAATCTCGTATCGGCTCGTCATTTATTACAGAAAAACCGCTTTATCCTACAAAAGAAACGTTAGGAGGTAAATAGTGCAAATTTTTGCTCACTTCTAACTTACGCACCATAATGTCCAAGAACTCGCGCAAAAGTTAGCGGAAATAACCCAAAAACTCACAAAAATTGCCCAAAACAATAGACTCATGCAAACCAACACCACTTTGTTCAATTGACGATTTTACTATGTAGTTCGTGTAATCTGGGATTCACAAAAATGCGCCGGTGTTGCCGGTTTTAAAGCAATGGCATTGCATTTAAATAAAAAGCAGGTTATTTGAAAAATTATTTATTTATAATAATTATAATAATATAAAAAGAATTATTAAAAATAGGTGAATCTTAAAATATTTACATAACATTAAAAATGTTCCTACGCTACATAGATAATATAGACATGCAGTTTTTTTACAAAAGAAAAGTACCTAGGTCTTTTTAGATATATTTAAGAAAAAATATATTAACGGAACAAACAAAATAGTACCCTATATTTAATCAAAATAAATATATTCAATAAACAATAAAGAAATAACAAAATACTTTATTTTATTATAAATACTTCATATAACTCAGTAGTATGTTCTAAATAAAACATAAAATGAAATTTAAAAACATGTGAGCTAATTAATTCGCTTACTTTTCTTGGATACATATCCTTACTAGTTTTAAATATGTGCTGTCAGTGGTGTTAAGTACACACCCTGACTAGTATATAAATAGTAAATATTTCGATGGATTTTATAGAAAAAGAAGTTTGCATTGGTCAGTTTCTTTATAATATAGATAGGCAACTTAATATACGAAATCCGTCTCGTATTTGGCTCCCTCTAGCGTTTGTAATCTTCAGGATTTTTTAAAAAAATTATACAATTTGTTCTAAATTGAACCTCGTAGTACGTATGTTTTTTTAAGACTAACCCAAGTAGCACATATAATCATATATGGGCTAAAATGCTGTGATATTGGCTAATATCCCTGGCTAATTAGCTAAAATTGCTAGACAAAATAACAGTTATATTACAGTATAAAGACGGAAATACAGCTAAAGTGGGGAACAATAATTTGGCCATAATGGGGTAAAAATGGCCAGTTGGCAGTTATACGACCGGTATAACTGCTTTTTTTGCCGAAATTTGAGTAACATTTTTTTCCGAAATTTATCTAAATAATTTCTCATTTTTTGCCTTTTCTTCATTTATATGATAAATCATCAATTGTTTCAAATTAGGTAGAAATAGTATTAACAGAGCCAATCAGTGTAAGAATGTATGAGCCAAGAGGAAATGCAAAGATAAGAAATCATGGTTTGACGGTTGGTAGGGACAAAAAACACTTGCGCAGGAACTTTTACTGTTAAAAGAATCTAAGATAGGCATGTAAAACACGCGCCCCTTGAAACTAAAAATTTCGATTTCTACATTTTTTTTTAGTTTGGAAATGTATTTTACTAAAAAAAAAAAAACGTAAAAAAACATGCATGAAAATACGTATTTATAGGTAGAAAGAATATGTTTGTTTAAAGTGGCCAAGTAATGGCTGCTAGGAAATTAGTTTAATTTTAATTGCAATCATGGCGATTCATAAAAAGCTTTGGGCTATTTTTTAAGCAAATATTTCTTGAAATTGGCCACTTTGTAAGTAAATATTTATCAAATGGCAATAATTTTCAAATGTAGTCAAAATGTAGCAACATTTACTTTTTCCAATAAAAATGCTTACTTGGTTTGCCTTTAGTACTCGCTAAAAAATGGCTAATTTAAGACCCGTTTAAGAGGCGTTTTTCTATAATATGTCGTGGAGTATTTAATCTTTTTATTAGACATTTTGTATGGTAAATAATTTATATTTCGTTTTTCTAAATATATCTTCACTTTGGTTAAGAATAGTTTTATAGATTATAAACTTAAATTTGAAAATGTGGCATATTTTGGCAATATTATAGCAAAAATAAGCGGAATAAAACTACCCAATTTTAGTTTAATTTTTGAAACAAAATTATGATAATAACCATATTTTTTTATCTCAGTTTTTGTTGTCTTAAAATGTCATAATCTGGCGTTCTTATATAGCTATTATTACTATAATTAAACTTAAATACTTGCTAAAATATGTTTGGTTGCAATTTGGGAAAAATGCCTACTTATTGATTATATTCTGAGCTCGATTTCTATTGATTAAAAATACCATATTCTGGCATTTTAAACAGCTATGCTTTCATAATTTAACTTCAATACTTACTAGAATATATCTGGTTATGTTGTGGCAACAAAATTGACAGATATTTCTATTTTTTGGTCATCCAATATTACAATAAAAAAGTTTTAATTACCCCATAAAAGATATTTTTTGGCCAAGTAATTATGCTATAGCCTATCAACATTAAAAACTGCTACTTTTGGACCCAATTAATCTAATTTGAAGCGAGCTTTAATGGCTAGAAAACAAACCAAGAATCATTTGCCAAAATTTGACAAATCTCTGGTTTTTATGTGTCTTTTATGGATAACTGTTGGACAAAAAAGCTCATCATCTAATTTGTGCTACTTGGGAAGCAGATCGATAAGTTGTAATGTTGTAAAATGTGTATGTAAAAAATATTTATTTAGGAAAGTACATACAACTACAGCAATCTGTTTGATTTGTTAGTCTTAATATATGAGAAAACGGAAAGCTTGCTTGACTGAAATACACTGTTGTAATATTGATGGATACCGATAATCTAAAAAGAAACAAACAAATATAAAACATAAATTTAAATTTAGGAATTAATAAAAATTTGAATAACGCCAATTAAAAAATGTCAGAGTAATGGCAAGCACCTTATAGTTTGTATTCCTCGTTTCTATGACAACATAGTCAATGTACTGCCACCCAACGAATGTTGTCTACGTAGAACGAGTATATGGGTGCGTCATTATTTTTATTTTTGTAACGTAAGTCTTGAGAGCGGGAACCATGTTATATAAAAATACTGATATTTACCACCGGTAGTATAGTAAACTGTTTTTATCTGGTATCGCCATAAATACCTTACTTATAGGATCTTTGTTTTTTTAGGTGCTCAGCGGCATTTATCAAATAGTGACATCTTTGGAGGGACAGGAGAAAAATTACTTAAACCATATATAAATAAGTATGTGTATTTGATATTTAGTTTCTTTTAATTAATATATTATTTTTTTCAGAATATTTTTAATGATTTTGACTGACAACCAGTTTCTACATTTAGCTGGGCAAGACTGTAAGTACGTTTGTTGTAGTTAATTCATAAAAATATAAACTAGTTATATAGATCAACATAATCCCCTCTACCAAACCAATTTTCTCAAATATATTGTAAGTTCAGTTCGGGTATGAAATTGGTATATATGTATATATTCCAAGATTTCAAAATGTGTTACTGGTTTAATTGATTATTTGGCTCTATAGTGGTGCTAAAAGGTGTTTTATTTAAGATCTTAAACACTAGGTTAAGTCTATTTCATTAACCTACGTTTGTTTAATTACTGTCATAAACCTTTGTTGATATCCTGGACTCTAGATAAGGAGGGTTGCAAAAACCCCCTTTTTATTGTTGAAGCCAGAATTGAAACATTCATGTTTTCTTTAAATTGGGCTGCGGCAGCAAAGGCTTTAGTTTTTTAGTCGTCATCCGTTGGTAGTTTTGGTTGTCGTTCTTTTCTTAGGTATTTCAGAATCACTCGGGAAAGCTTCAAGATTAAACCGTATTTTTTAAACCCTTCAATTGATAGTTGGATTGTCTTTGAAAATATTGTGTTGGTTTATAATGTACAGCGTGGTCATTTTAACTTGTCATTTTAATCTGCTAAAACTTTCTTATTTTTTTGTGATATCAAACTGGTCCAAAAAAAAAACAAATTGTATGGATGGTTACCAAGGATAAGGTAATTAAATTATTGTCAAGATATAAATATAACTTTTTCTAAATAAAACATCCTGTAAAATTTGTTTTCAGTAGATGTCTCTTTTTTCGGATTCTAAGCATGCCGGGTTTAATGCCTTTATCTTCAAAATTAAGCCAAATGGAGAACTTCACTGTAAGGGAAAGGAGGTGAAGAGAGAAAGGGAATCTGTCACACACATTGGTCCTCTTACGCAGTTTTTCATTCATTTTACGTTTATTTTTTATAAAAGGTAACAAACTCTGTATATCTAGAATCAGAAAAAAGGGGCCTAATTAGTGAAAGTTAAATTTAAAGGGATTTGTCAAAAAAAATTTTTTTTGGCTTTTTCGCAACTGAATAAAAATTTAAAGTTAAATATTTTTATTCAGTTGCGAAAAAGCTAAAAAAGATTTTTGTTTGTCAATCTAAACGCAGCAAATAAGCTGAACACATTTAAAGGGATTTATTTAAATTAATGCAATTATTAAATTTACATGTTTGACAATTGTCTTTGTTTATATTTGTCTAATATTACAAAAAACCTGGTAACTAGCTAGATAATTTGTATTTTGGATTATTCTGATATCTTTCACCCATAAAAGTATTAGCCTTGCTTGATATTGATTATGATCCGTTGACCAACGTAAGTCAAAGCCATAATTTTTTTTGAACTGTGCTATATCGTTTGATTTGGTTAACAAAAAAGATATATTTATGTTTTACATATGATTTCGTCATCGCTCTATTTGAATACCTGGAGTGCATAAAAATAGTGATCTTGAAAAGTTTTTTTTGCTATTCTAATCTGATTTATAGCTATAATAGTTTTCTGATTATTACTAGACACTTGTTTATCCAATTTGCTTATTGTCGATGGATATTCTTTGTTATTTGTTAAATATAGGTTATTTTTTTAGTAAATCCGTCCAGGGACCACGTATTTTATCTTACGTTCCCGAAGGAATGGTCGACCAATACCATAGTGCAATTATTTAGTCCCTTTGGTAAGTACCTAATGATGTCGCCTATTGGGAATTTATAGTTTTTCGAGTTGATCAGAACAATGGATACAGGATTTTAAGTAACTATTGAAAAAGTAATTTGGGGTTTTTCAACATCGTATAGACATTTGACAATTAAACATAAATCCGTTTTTTTCTATTTATTTTTCTTTTAATAATGTTACGTCTACTAGTAGGCTAATAAAAACAACCACCAGTCACCCATACGTATCGATGGTATTTTTGTGAAATGACGGTATAGTCATTTTGTTTGACGAATTTGTTTTGGCAAGATCATGAAGGATCATGAAAATGGATAAAATTTTATGCCACATGTTTAAATATTAAATTCAAATGAGAGCACAGTAAAAAAACTTAGGAAAATTTTTTTATAGTTTAAAAATTGTTTTTTTTATTAGATATTTCCACTTCTATCCATCCATTTGATCTTGAGAAGGTCTTATTTTGCTTGTATTTGATGACGAATAAACCTCTATGCCATGATAATTCCAAAAACATTTTTAGAATTCTCAGGGGTAATATCCCTTTGACAACGCAAGAGAACATTACTTAAAACTATAATGGTTTTATCAATAAGTTATCAAGCTATGGAGTCCTTTTATACTCTTATAATAAAGCAAATATTTAAGGTTATTATTTCATTTCAAATAGCCGCATTTTTCCCTTTTTTTATTGTAAGCCTTCGTCCTTTTAGCGAATCATTATGAGCACATTCGTCTCAGTAGAATTTCTTTTTTTCGTTATTATTTATTATAAATTTTGCCTCGAAAATAATATTTGTTTCTTTAAATATGAAAAACAGGCTTTCAGTCAAAGTCATGTGACACAAGACTTGTGTTACCTTTAAAAATAGACATTTTTGTAAAAATGTTGCAGAGGAAGGGATTGTTTTCTAATATTACTCACGTTTGCTGAATTTTGATTATCAGTTCTCTTTCCCACAAAAATAAAAATCACCTCCTAAAAGTATGTTAAGTTTGATGTAAAGCTAGAAACTTTTTATGAACTTTTAGGTATAACATTTTTTGATATTAAATACATGTGCTAAAAAAAGTAAAATAAAATAAAATATCAATGAACTGTATAATTGATTTTTTTCGAAAACAAAAAAATAAAATTTAAAAATTAGAATTTTTGATCAAAATTTACATATGTTAAACTAGAAAATAAGTAACATATCTTAATTTGTTTTTATATTTAAATAAATAAGCCCTTTGTCTATAATTTTAATAAAGAAATGCATTTTTGGCATTTTTTTTTAAATAAAACGACTTAATAAAAAAACATATGATACAAATTTTTTAACGGACCGCGTATAAGTTGAATACCTTAGACATTTTGTGAAAACCTTGTACGGGTATGTACCTATCGGCTGGTACAAAAATTGCAAAATTGACGTGTTCCCCTTTTGCCAAAATATCATCGATATAATAACAGAATTGGTTTTCTGCGCGACTATAAAATTACACTTATCTTTTGGTATTACAAATATTTCGTATATATGGCAAGGGTTTCTTAGGGAATGAAGACAATGTTACTATTTTTTACTTATCTTTCTTGACTATTCGGGACAGAATCATGTTGCACATGTTGGTGTACAATCATTGATCAAAATTTTGTCTCTAACATATACTGTCGATTTAAACTTGTGCGCAATATAGTATTCTTTCTTTAGGCAGCGTACATATCTCATGGATCTCAGAGACCTCAGCGTACGTTGGTCTATTTAAACGTGAGCAAGCAGCTGTTGCCCTCAAAACGCTGAGTCAAAGTGACACTTACAGTATAACGCCATTCGCTAGACGCCAGGCGCAGTTGGCAGGATTGAAGACAATTATGCCCAGTCCAATAAAACGTCGAAAATCCAACGAAGCACCACCCCAGACAAAGCGGAGGAAAACTGACAGTTTTGGCGGGTTAGTGTCGTTTCTGTTTGAAGTTTGTAATGGCTTAATATTATTTATAGTGGTGATAGTTTTGTTTGCCTGGCTTAATTTAATTAAGTATAATTAAAATCTTGCGATTTATTAAAAACTGGTCTTTTTTTACTAATGTTAGACTTCAAGAAAAACACATTTTATTTATGGTCTAGTAAACTAACACATCTATATATTTTTTTTGTTATACAGAAAGCGGCAAGTATCTGCGAACATAGGCTAGTCTTGGACCAGTTCGTAAGTGCCCGTTCATCCTCTAGGGTTGAAGGCGGGTAGGGTCTGGAGAAGGGAGAACGATGTGGTGGTGGAGGCCCATGGTATCATGGTACCATGCGGAGGATTGCGATATAATTTACTAGATCATTATTGCTACTATTTTGTAAAAAAAGACGATTTTTTATTTGCGTCTCTAGTCCTGGATCTTTTTTTTGCAAAAAAAAATTGCTCCACAGATTAAAAGACTGACAATGCCCTGCTTTAATGATGCAGTAAAACCTGTGTTAACGGTGTAAGCGGACACCTGTGATATCGGCCAGTTTGAAATGTCTCCAAACCTACTTAATGATAATCCCATATACAGAAACCTTTTAATAGCGGCTACCGTTATAAAAGGTCGATATTAATATTGTAAAGGCCGGTCAAAATTTGTATTTATAGTTGCAGGTTATCTCCTAATGGCCGGAAATTTTGGATTAGATATTTATTTTATTTGTTAAGGATATGTGTTATGGGTTGAAATACCCATTATTATTTGTCATGTGGTTTAAATGGCTTTATTGGTTAGGAATTTTATAGTCACAGTATCTGTTTAAGTATAAATAGGACTTGTAGACTTGCCATCGTTTTCGTACAGTTTTTAATTCTGTCGCTAAAATAAATTATTGTTACTGAAATGCAAAATTGAAATCATCCCGGAAAGTGAAAAATATGCACTGAGTTTCCGAAAATTTTAAATCGTATTTTGTTGAGGCTACGAAGGTAAATTTGAAAGACATCGAGTCCTGGAAATCCAAGTTGCCGTTAATTTTCAAGGAATATTCTCTAAGAGATATTTACACTCCTGATTATTTTGTATTACCGCGTAAGATGTTTTCTTTAAAATGGATACGTATGGCCAAGCAACTTGTGACAGTTTCACTGTATATAGAAAGCGAAAAAAAAGATGTATTAATTATCGAAAAAAGTAAAAATCCTCGTTTTTAGGGGTAGTTATGTTAATACATTTCCCATAGAATAGGTTTCTAATAAAAAAGCGTGGATGACATCAGAAATTATGAAACAGATTGGTTGCAAAATTTTGACAAGATGAAAAAATAAAATAGAAATGTGTTTTTGTTTTTGGACAATGCTACTTCACATTTCAAGATTTCCCTGGAGAATGTTAAACGAATGCCCATATATAGATAAAAAGCGCTTGGAAAAGTTTATCTAAAAACATTAAAGAAATGTTTTTTTCCCAAAGCCGAATTCTGTGAGGCTCTAAACGGACTTATTACAGTGCGGGGAACTATCTTGCGGTCAGTCCGATTTCCCGATCTATCATTAAACGATTTTTTTCTGTTAATCTGATAATTCTGATAATCCACTCATAATCGGAAATTCCTTGAGAAATTTAGGTTTTTATGACATATTGTGCCAATCTCTAGCATAAGGAGGGAGCCTATTTGAGCCCTTGAAAAAGGTTTTCAACAGAGTTTTACGTTTTCGTACATAACGCGTTTTCAGTAGCATAGCCTGAAAAAAATTGGGGAGGGGAGCAAATGAATGGTGGATATAAGCCATTAGAGGTTAAATGCGAATGCCAAAATTATTTTAAAAAATAAAAATCTGTGGGAAACGTGCCAACCTTGTTGCATTGCCCGCAACCGCTACCCCAGTACGCCATTGAAATTTTGTACATGTTTTATTTTTTAAGTGAACTTTGAGATATAGTTTATTTTGTGTTTTTCACTATTAGAAAACGCATTTTATTTTATCTTTCTTCAGAAAACATGCCACTACATTTTTTGTTTCAGTTATAATGTTTTTAAGATAAGAAATAGCTCCCTGTTGCGTCATATTTCCTCAAATAATGACAACATTAAACATACGTGGCCAAGAAACAACTAACATGATAGCGCGAAGAAGAGTATCTCCATCAACTGCACAGACAACTGTCCAATGAAATCTAGGCATATCCAAACTCGTCCGACTATTCCCTATGTTCGCAGTACAGTGACTTATTGTGTATGTAACGCATTACATATTTCATCGATTAATGTGCTCCAGTGCTTTTGCTAGTGATGGGTAGCTGAAACTTTACTTCTTGCAAACTTCCCAATTTCGGAAACTTTCCGGGAAGAAATAAATCGATTTTGGGAACTTTCCTTTTGAATTTTGCCAAGGAAATTTTCCGAGAATATTCCCCCAAAATTCCCATATGACAGTGTTTTCTTAATTTTCGACTTTTGGCATTTAGTTTATATTCTTAATCCCTAAACTTAAAGTTCTAAGAAGAAATTCTAAAAATTGATTCGAAAGGAACATACAGCAAATAAATTAAAATTATTTTGAAAAGTTTTTATTTTTAAAGTAAATTCTGCGTTAAACATTTTGTGGCTAGTTTTTTGTTAAATTCTTTGAGTTTAACTATTTGTGTTTATAAGTATTTTATTTTTACTTCGAGCCTAAGTGGTTAATTTTTTTGTTAATTTGTTACGTTACTAATAATAAAAATAAATATAAATAATGCACATGCCATATGTTTTAATTTAGTAGTTTTATTAGGAGTAAATGGTAGATGAATCAGGTTTATGTGCCTACGTTAGGTTTTATCTTATTCGTTTTTTTTTCGGGGAATTTCTTATTTTTATTTCTTTCTTATTTCTGAAAAACGTTGTTACATAATTTAAAGTAAACAATTAGAAAACATTTGGATTTAAAAGAACAAAAAATATTTTCCGGAAGTTTTTGAGGGAAAGTCCAAACATTTTCGGAGTGTTGTAGGAAAGTTTCAGGATATTTTCAGCAGGTGAGAATTTTGCCCATCACTGGATTTTTGTAATTTCTTAAAATACCTAAATATGATTATAAAAACTATTTGACCTGAGTAATTTTTGAGTGGGATGAATGGTCCAATGAAGCACCACCGCTTGCGCTGGCTTAATATTTTTTTGTAGTAGTGGAAGTTTTTAGTAATTGTATTTTTTCAATTTATTGATTTGTATTTTTGTAGCTAAGCGACTAGTTTTTTGTATGTAATTGGTATAATAGTAACTTTTTATTTTTTAAATATTTTTTCAAGCTGTTGTAGTGAACCAGCATGGATTTTAATGCTAATTAGTTTCAACTAACTACCTTTATTACGGTTAAATAGTTATATTTCTCCACCACTACTAATAATGTTATTATTAATTTGCGGTAGATGAATTCGGTTTTTTTGTTAAAAAATGGCAATTATTTTTATCTATATATTAAAAATAAAACGGTTTCATTAAAATTGGTCTTAAAAATAAATCCCATTTCAATGACGGGATTAAAGGTTCACTCTCCTAGATGTTTGAAGCGTTGTTCTTTTAACCTTCAAGTCTAAAGATGTCTGACGGGAGGAGCCTTCAGAATTATCTTAAAAGTGTAATAAAATATCCAGTTACTTTTCCTCATTTACAACTTTACGACTTTTCCTTCCAGTCTTTAAGTTTCTATTGTTTCTAAGCTGCTGTTAGACCCTACCAAATATTTTTCCTCTGGATGTCGCCTCGATAGAAATTTGAAAAGTGATGTAATTCCTTAGTGCCAAAGTCCGATTTTTATTGTTTGACATGTAAGATTTAAAAACATCAATTTTTCCTGCTGAAGTATACATGATTAATATTAAGATGTTGAATGAATAATTTTATTATGATAGTTCAACAACAAAGACAATACTTAACGGATATTTAGGCAAACCAAAAATACGTATATTCATTTTTCGAGCAGATTTTTACTTTTGGGAAATATGTCCTATTAGTTTAGATGATGGGTGCGTTTTTATATTCACCACTTTGGTTGAAGCAGTGGTGGGATGACGTCATTCAAAATCTGCCAGTGTTGGGTCCACCGAACATGCGATTTAAAAACAGTTTCGTGTAATACTGTGGGTTAATTTTATTATTTTCCTTTATTAATTCTGTATGTTTGTAATACATTTTTATATTCGCCATATAGGTCAACAGAACTCAGTTTCTTCCCTTATTCACTGATTTTTTTGGCGATTTATTTCCATTTTTTCATTTTTTTACAAATGATATTTATAAACTTATTCACACTTATAAATTCCATTGTTACAAAAGAAATTGTGTTCAATTCATAGCGAATTAGGAAAAAAATTAATAATCTGTGGATAAATTATCTTTGTTTTGACATTTCTCCCTACACTTCCTTACTCATCCACCAAATCAATCATGTCCCAAAGCCGGTGGAAAATTTGAATTTATGGTGGACACAGCAAAAATCTTTTATGAATATAAAAACACTGACTGGTGGTATCAGAAATCAACCAGCATAAATATAAAAACACTTTGGTGGAATCATGGTGGATACACCATCGAATAAAAAAACTGCGATGAAATGACATCTGTTATACCAGAAACATCCTTGTAATTGTGTGTGAAAACGAGAGCGAGCGCCATTAGATTTAGTCTCTACTAGCTGTTCGAATATATGTGCTCAAATAATCCAGAGGTGTATAATTTAGTTCATTCTGCGTTTTAAGAGGATAACGGAGTAACTCTAAAACGAGTTGACTTTTCAATGACAGACGAAGAAAAGTTAGTACATATTTTTTCACATTTAATTTTTTTCTAATTAAAAAAAGTTTAAGTTTTTGTTTATTAAAAAACTGTAGCGGCTGTATTTTTATTGGGGAATCGACAGAGATCGTTTTTTTATTGTTTAATTATTTTATAAAGGTTTAGGCTATATTAATGATATTAATATAAACACAAATATATTTACACATTTTTTCTAAAGTTCCAATGAAATTGAAAATTAAATAAATGAACACTAACATACTTCCTAACCTCTAATATCTTTTTTTTTTTGGCACATATTACAAAATTTAACAAATCGTTTAATTATGTAAAAATGCACAAAAATTTCGTTGTACAGATGTATTCTAAAAAATAAAAGCTTTTACTTTTAGATTGTTTTCATTAACGAAAATTGAAATTTGAAAGTATCGAAGCGTGTGTAATATTTTTTTACAGAAAACTTTACTAGAACAAGAAAAATTATACTACTTGTAGTAAATATACACCTAGAAATTATATTCCGCCAAATATTTTTATAATTTACGGTAGTTAGTTTTTATCTGAATATCCGAGAAAATACACGACTTGTTCTACTATGCGGCGCCCCGTTACCAGTGAATAGAGACTCTACTTCTAGTTTAATTTAGTGAGCGGCTTTAGGTTACTTATTGTTTCTATTTATTTGAGTTGATGTTGTCCGTTCTATAAATACATAGGTAATTTTGGTAGCGCGCTGCACGACTGCTCCTTTTGACTAGGGGTTCGGCTGCGCTGCGACTTATCGTCAGTGATCGGCAAATACCCGGTATATTGAAATTTGGGTAAATACCCGAGGTTTGCACTTTACATTTTGGGTAAATACTATATACCTTGGTATATACTCAAATATACGCTCTACTAAAAATTATTAACATGTTAAGACGCGGAAGGGTTTCTCTCCACCAGTGGCGGCTCGTGGTCAATTTTTCAAGGGGGTCAATACATATAAACCTCAAACAGCCGTATTCCCTAAAGAGGTTTAAATTTTAAACCTTAGGTCTAAGTCTTAAACCCCCTTAAACCGTATTCACAAAGCAAAGTTAGACCCCCCTTGAGGTCCAAATTTAGACCATGGCTAAACTCGGTACTAAATACTTAAACCTGTCAGGGGTTTAAATTTTCCAATACGGCCGCATTCACTAAAAGGTTCTAAAGTCATTTTAGATGGGCAAATGTCAAATTTAGATCCAAAAGTTAGTCTTACCTTTTAGATGGGTTTAAGAAAACTTTGAATTCACTTTTCACCTTAGTGTAAATCTATCAAGTTACAATTTAGCAAAAACACAATTCAAATTGGTCGCTTATTTCCCTTAAAGCACGCCGGACCACCACTATTATTGAAAAGTATTTAGGTAGAATATTGCACTTGAAAATGGAAATAGATATCAAAAGTAGAAATAATTTATCACGAAAAATTATTAATAAAAAAAAAAGTGTGGAAGCAGTGGAATTCGAACTCAGTGAGAACCAAAAACAAAAACGAAACCTTAGACCATAACTTTTCAAATAAGATATTTTTTTACTAGAATCTCCTCTTCTTCGCTTGAAAAGTTTGCTATGCATTTTCGCCCGCTATACCTACGTCATTTTCCCAAAGGCAGATAAATAGTCAATATTAATCAAATCGGCTATGGATAGTGTTTTGTTCATCGAGATTCGAGAGGTCTAAATATGTGTTTAAATTTAAACCTGTTGGACTAACTTTAGAACTAGTACTAACTGTGATGTGTAATAGTGAATACGGTCTAAATCTTAAAGCTGGCAGGGGTTTAAGGAAGGTTTAAATATGGGGGTCTAAATTTTAGACCCGATTTATGTTAGTGAATACGGCTGAAAGAGTCAAATCAGACACACGAAACAATAAAATGCCTTTTACTTATTTACTTATTACTTCGCAACCGCATGTTCAGGCACATAAATCATACATATTTCTATGAAAATAACGATTTACTTCTTTGTTTTTGTCTTTACCTGTTTGCTGAATTTTAAATTTTGGCAAAGGTCGACTACTGGTCTTAAATTCGAGCCGTTTCTCAAAGTTCAGCTCGCCAATATTATTGAAAACGGATTATAGTCTTAATATTCTAAAATACTGTCGCTACCTTTCTTTAAAACATAAATTTAAACCACAAAATCAACAAACAAAATGTAAAATCTTCAAAATAAAATCTATAAAAATACGCAATCGTAACCACAACCTATCACACGATCCACGTTAAACACATCAACTGACAAAAATATTTAAGTTTCCTCGGCGCGGCTGTTGAGCCAAAGTTTGCCAACGTAAGCCGTCTCTTACCTATGCGCCCCTATGCGAATTTGATCGGGAACACTCGGGAAAAACTTGCCTCCGTTTATAACCACGAGGTCAATGGGGCCGCCAGCCGTGATAGATTCCAAATGAAAGGAAACTTCTTCGGAGATCGCTGTGCGAGGCATGGATAGTGTGTGGCGGCCGGCCAACGAGTTTATACGCTTAGAATAATAGAGGGAATTTCCAAATTTGACCTAATGGAGGAGCCGCCACTGCTCTGCACACTTATTACTTAATACTTACTAGCGTAAATTCGCTTTTTGTCGTACAACGTGGCCATGTTTATTGTAGGCGATTGATGATATGCAAAAACACAAAAAGTGTACATTATTGAATATATGTTAAATTATATAAATTAAAAAAATGTATCCCATTTGGGTCCAACATAATATATTAAAAAAACTGAAATGGGTGTTTTATAAATATATCTCATTTTCTAATTCGAGCTGTCGCTTCCGGAATTTCTGCGTAACATTGAGTCCATAATCTCTCGATTGCACAAGTGCATGTGTGAAACAGACTCACTAAACACTCCTACCGAATTTTAGAATCAAAACTACAGAAAGAAAAAATGGTGTCGTCCTGATACAATGAGATTTCTGGCAACCTCAAGAGGATGTTCAGGGCTGTTCTGTTTGTAGTCTACCCAATTTTTGGGCGATAGTGGGTTTTTACGTTACTGTTTACCATATTACTGATCCATAAACCAGTACAGCCAGTGAAGTACATTAGGCTGTAAACCCCATTTCTTTCCCCCTTATACGCCTAAGCCATCGGATTGTTACAGTGGCAGTGTTTTCAATAAAAAAATCAGTTTATTGTTCGAAAAATATAGAAGGAATTGGAAACTTTTAACCAATCAGCTAGTGGTTACGCATCGTTTCAATAGTTACTCGCATTTTTTCGATAAATCGAGATATCTAATCAGACATATATAATAGACAAAATTTATTGTTCTACTAGCATATGTTAATGCAATATGTAATTTTTTTATTTATTTATATTATTTTATTCTCTTCAAATATTATACATTTATTTACCTTGTTTTTAATTTTGCATTGCTGTTTACCATATTACCTATCCATAAACCAGTACAGCCAGTGAATTACATTAGGCTGTAAACCCCATTTCTTTCCCCCTTATACGCCTAAGCCATCAGATTGTTACAACAACAGTGTTTTCAATAAAAAATCAGTTTATTGTACGAAAAATATAGAAGGAATTGGAAACTTTTAACCAATCAGCTAGTGGTTACGCATCGTTTCAATAGTTACTCGCATTTTTTTGATAAATCGAGATATCTAATCAAACATATATAATAGACAAAGTTTATTGTTCTACTAGCATATGTTAATGCAATATGTAATTTTTTTATTTATTTATATCATTTTATTCTCTTTAAATAGTATACATTTATTTACCTTGTTTTTAATAGAAGTAGCTCTTCAACATCAAAACGATCAATTGATCCTATTGAGGAAGAAGAACAAGCCGAGGAAAGTGAGGTCGGTCAAGAGGAAGATAAAAAGTTCAAAGCTTTTGTTGAGTGTGATTCTTGGGACTAGTTAACAGGAAACTAAGAGATGTTTATATATTAAACATGCAATTTGTTTAAGTTTAATTAAAAATAGATATATTTTTAAAATATTTTTATAAATTTTGTTTTTTTGTTCCTATCTTTTCTTGAATTAGACTTGCGTTTTTGCTGTTCCCACATATTCCTCTATTTGTTGTTTAAAAATTAATGTTGCAGTAGATGTACAAGTTACTAAAAAGAAGAGAAAGAATCAGTATACAAAGATCCTTCTACAAATGAAGCAATATTTTTATTGTCATAAATAAAGATGATATAAATAAATAATTGAGGTCGTACTTAAATTACACAACTAAATTTAAAATGTATTACCTAGTAACATGAGTAAAATTTAATTTAGATACATAAATTAAAAATCACACTAAAATTAAAGAAAAACAACAATTAAACCATTAACAATGAAATAAAACTAGTGGCATTTTAGTTCTTTTATGCGGCATCTGCTTTATTAGCAGAGGTAGAAGGGTCCACTTTCGTTGGGAGCAAAGTCAGGTGTCAACAGTGTAATTCGATGCCGGACCTGGTATTAGCCAACGGAGTAGTTGTTTCTGTGATTCCATATTATAAAAATTGTACAGCGTTTTATTTAAAAAAATGAGATTTTATTTAATATACATAAAAAAATAATGCCTTTACTATTTACCATATATTCAAATAAAAATTATATCTGGAAAACAGTTTCCTGAAAACAGAAAAGAAGTGCTTATGAAATTTTTACACAGCTTTCATTTTTCTTATTTGTTTTTCCTCCATTATTACTTTTCGATAATAATAAAACTGTAAATATGCCAGCAGTTTATTTGTTTGATATTACTGGACGCTATATTTTACACAGTTTACAAGTAGTGAATTAATAGTTATGTATGTAACAATATTCGGAAGTGGTACTTTTCTGTACGAGTAGGGAGTTAACGACTATCAATTATACAATAAACGAACTGATTGAAATTATAACTTTCTGGTTCTTAGTTATCAAAACGGTTAGATGCCTTAAGGGGGTTCTAGACGATCAATATTATATTATTGTATAACTTTATTGTGCAATATATTCAGAGCCTCCCCAGGACTCTTGGATCAATGAAACGGAAATCGGATTGTGCAGTAATTTAGTGGGATTTTGAAAATGTTAAGGGACGTGGGCGCGGCTTGTGTAGCTATTGCTTTGGCACTTAGTACAGGGTGTTCCACTATATATGGAACCCCTTTTTAACTTTTTTGTCTGGTACTATAGAGACAAATGTCTTATATAAAAGTTGTAGGGTATTATAAGTAATTTTTTAGGCAAGTAATATTAATGTTACAGGGTGGTATGGAACACCCTATATCTTGTAGGCTTAATGGATAGACCTCGTCTTCCTGATTACGAATTTATATAATTTGTAACATTTATTTTAAATATTACCATCAGAAAAACGAATTTTTACAATAAACTCGGCTGGCGCGGCAGTAGGCCATGGATCGTCGACGCACTTGTTTTGAATGCCACGTATTAGGGTAAATGCTATAGTGATTGGCCTGTTAAGCCTATCTCGCGATATATTTATGAATTTAAATTTCTAGGAAGCATATAGAAATTTTCTGGTAAATTTTTTAGTTAAACTGAAGTCTACATTTTTTATTTTTAAATCCTATATTTCCTCAAATAACACCAAAGTATTAAGTATTTTTAAATTTTTAATTATATTTGTAATGAAGAAACACCAGTTATTGGCCATGATAGTATAGTTATTGGCCGACAAAAATACAATTATTGGCCACCTGAAAAAAAAAGAGAAATAATACCAAATTTATGAATATTTATAAATGTAATTGTATTCTCTAAAGGCCATATGAAGTAAAACTAGAAACAAATATACATACACAAGGCACAGCAACGTAAAAATAAACAACTAAACAACAAAATTTTATTGGGTACCTACAGATATTGAAACGCTAAAACTAAACAAAGCATTAAACATAAACTTTACTTTCTTGCTTAATTCATACTTTTTTACTAATGAAGCTTAAAACACATAATAAGGAAGACAAAATAAACGAGCTCATGAAATCAGTTCGCAAGTGCCGCAAGTAAATGAATCAGATACACATTTTTTCTTAGCGCATTCTGCGTGATACGTTCTAACGCACGATTTGCATTTGATGCCTTCTTTTCTAACTGTAATATTGTAAGTGCAATCATAACACATTCCATCTGTTACAGTTTCATTTTTAAATGTAGTAATTGCACAATTAGGAATGAGCAATATGTTGGAAATAATTTTAATTTGGTTTTCACAATCATTATTGCCATCCTTAAACAAGATTCTCTTGGCCAGATTCACAGCTTGAGAAGAACTGGTCTGGATCTGCGATGTTTTTACTGCGGGCGATTTATTAGCGCTAGGAAGGTGAACTCTTACTACTTTCTTTGCAATAACAGACTTAATATCTATGGTTTCAGTATGGGTAATATTTTCTTTTTCTAAATTAATTTTGTACGAACTCTAAGTTATTATTTTTTTTTGTTTTAGATTTATTTATTATTTTCAAATTTTTCTTTATTTTAATCTTGCTTTCTTTTATTTGTTTCTTTTCTAGTCTTTTCTTTTGCCGTTCCTTTTTAAATCGTTCTTCTTCCATCTTTTTTAATGCCTTCTTTTTTTCAATATTTTGTCGGTCTGATGACGTTAAAACAAAAGGAATTCTTTCAGAATTTTTCTTGCCTTTTCTTTCCGGTGTCATGGGCCAAAACAAATGTGATCCTAAAGATTCAGAAGCCCTTGCATCATTTACATTAATAGTATTAGCATTTTCTTCCGGTGCCGGTATTGCGTCCAAATGGTAATTTATTCCACATGCCTCATTCTTGTCCATATTAGCATCCTCTTCTGTACTTGTTTCCATTTCATTACAATAGAGAGCACTGTCTTCTTTAATCGTCTTTACTTCTTCAGAGTCACAAAAAACTATTGGCACTTCACTTATATCAATACTGATATTGGCTAAATCGGTAGAAAACATTTCTTGATTTTGATTTTCATTTATTCCCTGCATTAAAATTTGAACGTCACCTTGCTCGTCAATGTCAATTATAGAGGAAGATTTGTCAATTATTTTTGGTTGATCGCCGTTTGCATCTCTTTTAGTTAGAAACTCTTGATAAATGTCTTTAAGAATTTTAAAATCATCAGTTTTGACTTCAATATTATCTACCATTTCCAGTTCTAGAAGCTTCTCAGGTCCGGTTAGAGATTTAAATTTCTCAAATGAAATAGTTATTTCCTTAATTTTGTCATTATTTGTATCAGGTGAGTAGTTTTTGTTAGATTTTCCGAGACACTTGGTATAGTCAATTGCAGTAGGATCCCATGGGTAGAGACCACATGCCCTAAAACCACTTTTGATCACTTCCGGTTTTAACATGTCAATTGCCTGTTTTAATACTGGTGCAAATTCAGCTTTTGATAAAGCCTTATTACCATTTTCGCGCTTAAATTTCAGAACAGACTTCGCCCAATGATATTTAAGAGGACGAAATGCTGCCACATCAGCTGGCTGCAATAATCTGGTAGCATTTGGGTATAACGCTATTAAAATTATCCCGGATTCTATACATAATTTACTTGTTTGTACGGTCAAATGTGTTTTGTGGCCATCTACGAAGGGAAGTACAGGAAGCTCGATTTCTTGTTTTATCAGGTATGGCTTAAAAACATTTGCTATGTATTCATAAAAATTTTTGTTGTCCATCCATCCGTTATCTGTTAGGCCAATGCCCCACTCCTTAGGTACCGATCTTAGTATATCATTGGGCAGGCGCTTATAAGGATATATTACCAGCGGTGGAGTAATATCTCCAGTTGCACCGAAGGTAAACATAACAGTTAAGTTTACTTTTGGGTTGTGCTTAACTTCGTATACATTTTTTGAACCTTTAACAGCCAAAACCTTTTTATTTTTGGAACATAAATGAAAACAAGTTTCGTCGCCATTATATATCCTTTTAGGATCATTCAAAATATCCAGCAGACCTTTTTTATCTAGATACGAGCTTATACCATCAAACCATTTTTGGAGGTCCTTATCACTAATATTGGAACTAGCAGCAGTTACTCCTTCAGGCGTTCTCAAGGAAATATCCTGGTGACGTTTTAAATACCCTTTTATCCAACCACGGCCTGGCTTATTTTCCTTGAATGGATTTTGACGTGGAGCGTTGTTTAGGAATGACCTCACAGATTCTTGAATATCTTCTATTCGCACAGGAAATCCTCTATTTTGGCAGTGAATTATCCAATTTTTTAAAGTTGCTTCTTCTTCTGAGGAAAGATACGGATTTGGACCAAGCGTAGTCTTTTTATTAAAATTCGAACTGCTGCGAAAATAGAGAGTTGCCCTGGGTACACCGAAACGTTTGGCTGCATCTCGCTGACTAAGTCCATTTTTAATTGCATTTAGGGCTCGTTCGATATCATCTTCATGGTAATTTTTAATGTACTTGGCTTGCTTTACTGCCGGCTTTGGCATTTTTGGATAACTGAAAAAAATTGAAAAAAATACTAAAAAAAAAGAAGTCTCAATCTTTTGGTCCGATGGTCCTGCATCAAAAAACCATATGGTAAGCAAGCTACTGAGCCCAAGAATCGGGTGTCCTGAGCAGCCTTAACACACTGAGGATGACGGCCCTCTGCATGCTTCCAGCCAAGATGTTAGCCTTTGTACGGCATGCTGGTATGAGTTTTAATAAAAAGAGCAGCGTATGTCTAATTCCCTCTAACACCCCAATGACTAAAACAATCATTTTCACGCTGTGTATACTCTTGAAAACACGGTGCAAATTATTATTAATATTATTATTATTATTATTATGATTTTTTTTTCTAATTGCCGATCCCAGCTCCCGACCAGGTCTCTAACAAGCTGCGACTAGTCCGACGGTCTAATCTCAGTGTGTGCTCCATTATGATTATTATTATTATTACTATTATTACCGTAAAAGAAATTGTTTTTTTTTTCGAATTTTTAGAGAGAAGCAAGTAATGATATATAATTAGCTGAGCATAAAGTACTAATAACATTAAAATTTTAAGAAAAATCGTTACTACCGTTTTTGAGAAAATCGATTTTTTTATTCAAGTAAACTGACCTTAATTTAATTGGTAAAAAACAAAAACGTATAGGGGTATTTACAAAAAGAACGCTTAATACAAACTTTGAACAAAATCGATTCGTTGGTTTTAGCGGCGGGCACGCACACCAACAGACATTTTTAAAAACCAATTTTCTAGCGCCAGATGATGGTCTAAAACAAGTTTTCATTAAAATCTCGATTTCGATTTTTTTTCAAGAAAACATTACTTTCTATACTCGCCCGAAAGTAAAAATAACATTCGTAACAAATTTATTTTTTTTTATTGATCTAGTGATTGGCCACAATAGCATTATAATAATTGTCCACTGCCAATCATTATCACACCGAAACACATTACGATTTATTTATTGGCCTCATACGGCCAATTACTAAATATAGCCGAATTTTCTGTTCCAGTGGTTGGCCATGTTGAAATTAAATACAAACTATCAATATTTCCTAAATCAAATATCAAATTCACCTAAATAAATCATCCTAAGCCATGCAGTCATAAAACGAATAGTGTTTATATGTAAATATCAATGAAAAACTTACCAATTCAACACTACTTTTTGCACTATTTTAACAAAATTTTACGCTTAACGGGATGCCTTCAGACACACACCACTTTAGTTGAGCACCAAAACAGAAAAGACGTTGAGGTGAAGTTGAATTTTTGACATCCGACAGTAAACACGTTGCCAGATTTACCGTAATTTAGGATATTATTTTTGTTGCCAAGTTATTCTTGTTTTCTCTCAATATAAGGAATATGGCCAATCACTAATGCGTGGCCAATGACTGTCGCATTTACCCTATATATGACAACACTTTTGCCAAACGTGTCTTTAGAAGTTTAAAGTGAGTTATTCGGAGCAAGAAAAATTTGATATATTATCTTTATACATTAAAAATAACAAAAATAGATGTGCGGCTAGACGGGAATATATAACTATTTATCGAAATAGGCGCATATCTGCTTTAAACACATTTAGGCGAATGTATGAACGATTTAGTGAGAGTTAGTCTTTCAAGAGGCCAACAAGAACCATTACTACTAATGAGGATATAGAATTAGATATCCTAGCCGAGTTTATTGTAAAAATAGTTTTTCTGATGTTAATATTTAAATTAAATGTAACAATCTATATATATTCGTAATCACGAAAACTATATATATTCGTAATCACGAAAACGAGGCGTATCAACTAGGCTTACAAGATACAGGGTGTTCCATAAGAAAAAAACGCAATCTTGGTAGCGCCTTTTCACACCACCCTGTATACATTATTATTTCTTGCCTAAAAACTACTTTTAGTACCCTACAACTTTTGTATAAGACATTTGTTTCTATAATACCAGATAAAAAAGTTAAAGGGGGGTTCCATTTATAATGGAGATATGATTCGACTAAGTCTATCCATGACATACGATTCTTCGCAACTGGGAGTTCTTTTGAGGATCTTACATTCACAAATGCTATGTATCCTCCAAGCATTGATACCATTGTGATGGAAACATCCCACGTAATATTAAATGCATTAAAGGATTTCATACAGGTAAGCAAAAGTTTTGTATTTATAACTATATATCTACTTCAAAAACATAAAAGGAATATATATCAAGTCAAATAGAAATTAACCAAACTACAAAAAATGTTTGGAAGTAGAGACGGTGAGTTATTGGAAAATCTCCCTTGTGAGTATGAGTGTTGCTGTGTCTCGGAGTGTTTAGAAAAGCTTTGGTAAGTATAGGGTGGACTTACTAGGCTTTGCAATTTACTGTAGTCAAGAGCCGCTACTCGTCGTTGCGAAAGCATTACTAGGTCTTTGTTTCAATGAGTATTATACTGTGAATAGCTTCGATAGGAATCTGTCGGACTTACTGCGGGTGATGTGTGTATGGGTGTGGTGGCAGAACATGCCGATACAGGATTGAATTATAATATAATAAGAAATCGCGATCGTCGTTTTGACAGAAATGGATCATTGCGCCTGCAACATTGCAGGACATGTTCCAGACAAGGATCATGGTATCCTTGCTGTGACGTTGGTGTAACGTGAAACAAAAATTACATTATCTCTTCCAACGAAAGTCAGGAATCAACAGTGTAATTCAATGCCGATCGTGGTATTATCCAACGGAGTAGTTGTTTCTGTGATTCCAGCCTGATGAGCTTTAAAAAGAGCGAAATCGCGATCGTCGTTTGACAGAAATGGATCATTGCGCCTGTGGCATTGCAGGCCATGTTCTAGGCAAGGATCATGGTATCCTTGTGACGTTGGTGCAACGTGAAACAAAAATACGGTAACGGGGTTGAATTGTATACAATTTACAGTGGCGTAGCTACAAATCTTGGGTCCCGCCGCGGTTTTCGGTGAAGGGCCCTCTCTTAAAACAGAAAAATAACCAATGTCAAAAAAAAGGTTCTTTACTTGTCGATTAATATAGCCCCCGAAACAGTCGGAAAATATATGATACTAAAAAAAGGTCTACATACTCTCATAATTCCCTTGAGCTCATTTGCAATTATCTCCGGGCCCGCTGATCTCGTGCCCCACTACCTCTAAAGTTATTTATTATTCCCCCCCAAACTTTATACTTACCACGCTAAAATCAATAACGCATCCTGAGCAGTTTTCTTCTTTTTTAGCTGTGGGCTTTATCGGTTCCTATCGTTCTACATCTGTCTGGCTTGAATTCGCGTCATCTAGCGTACTCTGAAACAGAATTTTAAGTAGTACCTGTTAAAATTCGTAGTAAAACATCTGAAACATTGGCAACCCTGTTACTGAATTATTTACTTATGTTTTGAAAATACCAGAAGAACAAAAAAAAATTTGCCAGAGGGGTTTGAGCAGCAATGGAATTTTCCATACTGCCTCCGAAACCACCTGGTTCAGGATCGCAGTTCTACAATTGTAAAAACTTTTTAGTATAGTGATGATGTTTTTAGAGTTCAGATTATTTGTTGCGTTTAGAATGACAAACAGAAATTGTTCGCAACTGAAAACTATCTAACTTCAAATTGATTGAAGCAAATATTTAATACAATTACATATCCCAACATGTAGACTAGTCGGTCCACGGAATGTTTCGATACGTAATATAAACAATATTATTTAAGCAAAAATAAGAAATTATTTCATTTACATTAAGTTTTTATAGACACATAACAGTTGTACAAATGCTTTCATCCTGTCGGGCTCATCAGTGCGCCGATCATAAGAGAGAAACATTAAATACCTAATAGGAAAGAAGTGTTATAAAAATTTTAAAACATCTGTTTGACATGTAACTAAAAAAAGGCAAAATAATCATATTATAATAAAAAAATAAATCAATCTCGTAATAAAAGTAAAACTAACTGGGGAATAATAAATAACTTTAGAGGTTAGGTAAGAACAAGTCGGGTATAAAAGCCCGCCTGAATCTCTTCGAGCACATTCAGTGTTCAGATCTCGTGGAGTAAAGATCCCACTTGCAATCGAAGCCGAAACGTCGGATAGTAATTCCAATTTGACACGGTCTAATCCCAAGAACCATGATTTCTTAATTGACCAAAGCCGTGAAAGTTTCCGTTCTATATTAGCTAACCTCTATGGGGAGGAAACCAGGAACAAGAAGGATGCAAAACTTTTGGCGGTCTCCGGAACAGCAAGAAGAAGTTACTCTGCCAGTTGGCCTTTCTCCTTAGATGCCGAGATGAAGATGTAGTACCGAAATCGCCACAGGTGAGACATCACATTACTTCTAGAACTGCTAAGAATATTTATAAGCGTGCTAGCAATGCGTTATTTAGAGAAAGGATTAAGGCAACACGTCGTGATTTAGATACAAATGCCCGGAAACTATTAGAAATTCATCTGAAATTAGCTTCTAGACTAGAAAGAACTAGATTTAGAACTTTGGACAACATTACCAACGCACAGGCAGAAAAAATCCATCAAGAAGTTACACTTAAGCAACAAAAGAAGTTTGAAGCACTCCTGAACCGAAAAAATCCAGTGAAACTTCCGCAGAACACAGTTATCAACCTGTCATCGAAGCCATTAACCGAAGCAGAACTTTCCACCGTTTCCAAGGGCCAAAACTTCGCAATAGCACCGAGCACCATTCCCGTAGAAGACATAGTATCTTCTGTTGAAGCAGCAATCAGAAGATTACCAGTGGAACAAGCCGATGACAGTGAAGATCATTAAAAACTCAAAACCACCGAAGTCTTTATTCTTACTTCATTTTTCAAGGAACTTTTTATGAACAAACTTCAGGGGTAGCTATGGGATCTCCTCTATCACCTGTGGTAGCAAATATCTTTATGGAAGCCTTTGAGGATATTGTTCTAACATCCGCTCCACTAAAACCGAAGCACTGGTTTAGATACGTAGATGAAATGTTTGTTGTTTGGCCTCATGGACAGGATAATCTCCTCATATTTCTAGACCACCTTAATCAGCAACATCATAATATCAAATTCACGATGGAAATTGAATCTAATGGAACAATTCCCTTTCTACATAGATGTATGTGTTCAAAGGAAGGAAAATGGTACATTAGGACATTCTGTGTATAGAAAACCGACGCATACAAATAGATACTTTAACGCAGATTCTCATCACCATTCAGCACAAAAGAAATCGGTTATTAACTCACTAGTATTCAGAGCTATTTCGATTTCTGATCAAGATTCTTTAACATCGGAAACATCGAAACTGACCGAAGCTCTCAGAGGGAATGGCTATTGCACTGAAGATATTACGCGTTCAATTAAAAGACATAGTAAACCAACTCCGCGAAAAGAGAATGATAAAGAGCCACCATTAGGTAGCGTTGTTCTTCCCTACATACATGGCACTACAGACAAAATAGGACGATTACTTCGGTGCTCCAACTTACGTACAATCTTCAATACACATAAGAAGACTGGACAATTCTTGCGATCTCCGAAAGATCTTGTACCTTTCCAAACAGAAGGAGTATATAAAATTCCTTGCTCCTGTGGAGAAGTGCATGTGAGAGAAACAGGATGCTCAATATCAACTAGACTTAAGGAACGTGAACGATGTATTAAAAAGAAATAAATTGTTAAAATCTGCTGTAGCTGAACATCAGCATAACACTGGCCATTTCATAAATGTAAAGGAAACCAAGGTTCTAGCATCGGTTCCAAGTTTTTATAAACGAAAATTTAGAGAATGTATTGAAATATTTAAACATACAAAAAATTTCAATAGGGACACGGGTTACGGTCTACATCACACGTGGAAATCGATCTTAACACAGGGTCACGGTTCGGCGCGCACAAATCGGGTATAAAAGCCCGCCTGAATCTCTTCGAGCTCATTCAGTGTTCGGATCTCGTGGAGTAAAGATCCCTGAAGATGCCTCGTGCAATCGAAGGCGAAACGTCGGATAGTAATTCCAATTTGACACGGTCTAATCCCAAGAACCATGATTTCTTAAGAACAGCTCTTTAAAACATGAAACTGAAATTGAACCCAACCTAATCAATAAGTTTTACTGTTCTGTTGCGGGTAACTTAACTTCTGGTCTGAAACCATCAATTGATCATCTCAGTTACCTCCAAAGTGTATATATTCCTGATACATTTGCACTATTCAAGAAATAAAAAAGACATTTTCAGATATAAAAAATAAAAATTTGTCGGGCTTGAATGGCGTATCAGTCAAAATACTGAAAAATGTTCTTGATTGTGTTCTACAGGTTCTGGTGGATATTATGAGTAAATCACTTCATTTAGATGTATTTCCAGACTGCTTGAAAATGCCTCTGATGATACCTATTCACAAAGATGTAGATACAGGATATTTGTCCAATTTCGCCTATTTTCCGCTTTCAAAAGTGATAGAAAAACTTGTGAAGATACGAATAATGGAGCACCTTTCTTAATTTAAAATCTTGAGCCATGCTCGATTTGGGTTTCAACAATCAAAATGAATTGATGATGCTATTTTCTTATTCTTGGAGAATGTCTACTTAAGCCTTAACTGAGGCGAAGCGACGACAACCGTGTTCTGTGATTTTTCAAAAGCATTCGATTGTTTGGAAGTTATATCTCTGGAAGGTCAGAGTTCGTCCAGTGCAATCATTCACGATCGGAGATTGGAGCTATTTCGAGTGGTGTTCCACAGGGATCAGTATTAGGACCGATTTGCTCTTGATTTATATAAACGATTTAGTCTCTGAATATTAAAGGTACATTTTCACTTTTTGCTGATGATGCCACAGTTCTGTGGCATGGAAGTGTGGCTAATGAGTTGCAGTATACAGTTTCACAGGACACTAAATATGTCAAAAAATGTCTCAGCTTAGGTATGGGATTGCTTTCTGGAGCGTATGTTCAGAACAAAGCACTCAGATATCTGAGCCGGGCTAGATTTAGAGATCATTGCAGACCTTTATTTCTTTCATTAGGAATCTTAACTTTAGGGCCATTGTTTATACTTGAGACTGTATGTATGTTTGATAATAAATAAATAAAAAACGTTCTTTATCTAACAGACCCGAGTCCTATGAAATACGCCCAACTGATAATCTTCACTACCAATACGTAAATCGACCTTAACAATAAAATCATTAATTTATGAAAGTCTAAAAATTTAAAATCATCATCTGCTCTTGCTTTATAGGAATGGCACACAAAGAATATATTCTTTATTTTTTTTACTTTTTTCTTAGCTTAAGACTGGCTGTGATGTTGTGTGTCAGTCTAAACATGTTTATTTATGACGTAGTTTTCAAATTTTTTGTTTTCGTGTTTTAGTGATTTTAACATCACTGATTTTTTACTGGTTTGTGATATTAGTTTATAGTGTATAAGCGTTGGTTAGTGTCAGAAATCATGTCTGCTCTGATATGTATTTCTCTTAATTTTATCTTGTTAGCATTTTTCTTTTTAACTTATGTTATATTTTTTTACTCTTGGTATTATGTATTTATAGTATTTTAAGTCATAGCCACCCGTGTGCGTGTTGCTTATCTTTTATCTTTTAAGGCTTTCACTTTTCATACATTTCTTTTGCCTGTATTTTTATTTCCTTTTTTAACTTAGTTTCGTAATCTTCTTTTATACACATACGTACATTTAGCGCTTTGTCAACGAGTCTTTAAGGTAATAAAGCATATTTTGACTCCGTCTTTGAAGTGTAAAATTTTATTTACTACGTTATTTTGAAAACCCTCTGCCCCTCCTATCTGCCTATTCAGCACATTTGTTGAAAATACTGTAATATTAGTTCTTCTGTATAATTGAGGCACGTAGCCAGAAATTGGGCTCGGGGGTGATCCAAACAGTCAAATCTCAGAAAAATTAGGAAAAAGTATACCTATATCAAAATATTTTCAGAGGTTCGGGGGGAGGGGGGTCCAGACCCCCCAGGAGCCCACTGGCTACGTGTCTGCTATCATAAGTACTCGCACCGCTTCGTTTTGATTCATCAATTTATTTTAGTTGTTTTCGGTAATTCATTCTGAGCGAATTGAATTTTTTGGTAACACCTTCTCTTCGTTTCTGGATAATTTTTTCTATATTTTTGTAAGTAAGATTCCTCCCTCCTTCGACTTTACATTCCATAAGGCTGGAAGTGTCTTGTAAACCTCAATGCTCTCAAGAATCAATGATATCTCTTCACTTTTAGCCGCCATGTTTACTATTAGGCAGACACACATAATTCTTTCGACTAAATTAAAAATATATTGTGCCGTACGACCTACAGACAGTCCAATATTTTACGCACTGTGCAATAAATTTCAAACAGTTTTTGATTAGCCCAATATATATTGCGCAACTTTTTAATTTAATCCATAGATGGTCAATAATATTGTGCAGTCTCAAATATTGCAAAATATTATTGCGCATCTATGGGTTAAATTAAAAAGTTTCGCAATATATATTGAGCGAATCAAAAACTGTTTGAAATTTATTGCACAATGCGTAAAATATTGTGCAGTCTCAAATATTGCACAATGTTATGGACCGTCTAGGGTCCCCTTAAGTGCAAAACAGTAGTTATGAGATACGAAGCATTTTAGTTGTTTTGTATGCACTTTTTATAAAAGCACAAAAGCTAGAGTGATATTTCTGAATTTTTTAAAGCGAAAAATTATAATAAATTATAATAAAGAGTCGATTTTGCAGATAGGACAACCTGTCTTAGCAAGGCAGATTTACCATATATTCAAATACAAATTATATCTGAAAAATAGAAAATAAGTACTGGTTATGAAATTTTTACACAACTTTCATTTTTCTTATTTGTTTCTCATCCATTATTACTTTTCGATAATAATAAAACGGTAAATATGCCAGCAGTTTTATTTGACATTACTGGCCGCTATAGTTTACACAGTTTACAGGTGAATTAGTAGTTATTTATGTAACAAGATTGAAGAGTGGTGCTTTCCTGCACGAGTAGACAATTAATGAGTCCAAGAAAGGCGCTTTCTGACTCTGTTAAGTACAATATTTTTGCGTCGACTATCAATTATACAATAAACGAACTGATTAAAATTATAACTTTCTGGTTCTTAATTGTCCAAACGGTTAGATGCCTTAGAACATCAAATAAATTTATGTCGTCTCCATGGAAGCTGTGGAGCATGGCTATTACAAAAAGAGACCGCTAAAGAGTATTTTTACCGGTCCCATTTTTGTTTTTCTAATTTGTCATTTCCGACCAGTGCCAGCGTAAGAAATGATTTTCCAATTTAAAATAAGACTCGAAAACCTTGTTTTGTGCATGGGCACAAGTCGTTTCTTAAACACTGACAAAATGCTATCTGATTAGTTAGAAAGGCAACTTGCATACAATTTGAATATGAAAAAAATGTATAGATCATAATGAAGCATGCTATTAAAACATATAGCAAGATGTATCTTTTTTCTCCCGGGGAGCCACTAGAAAACAGTAATAATCAAATTTAGAAACAGTTTTACTTCATTTATCTTTGGATTTTTGAGGGGTCTGTGTGGGTAGTTTTATTGAACTCGTGACTGAAGAGGGTCTTTAAATGTCAAATTGATAATCTATTGTTATTCAATTTTTTTGGTACACAATAAGTTTTAGAGCTATTATTATTATTATACTTTGTAATGAGTATAACTAGGTATTTTCACTATTACTAAACATTACACTTACATTAACTAAACTTAATTTTAAAATATTACAGCATTTGCTTTTAAGGCCTTGATGCGAGAACAGATTATAATCATTGTAAAATATATACTTACTGATAATTTTCTCTGTGGAAAAAGACAAACATATTTGCTTATATTTATTTAGTTTTCACTTTAAAGATAGGTCCAGTGAAAATTCTTAATCTTAAAAATCTAAGTCCATAGTTCAAAATTACTAATTATTTAATAATTTTAATTATTTAACATTATTAAAATGTTGAAATACACAAGTTACTTAAATGTAAATAAAAAAGAACGAAAATAAATGATTGCAAAAAGTAGATTATTTTTAGGGGAACTTTATATAGATTTTTTTTATTATTATTTATTTACGGCTACTCCATTTCATAACTATTGTTTTAATCCTACATATTTAAAGTTTCTGTGTTATAATGAAAATTGCCAAATAAGTAAACAAATACCATATTAGTTACAAATAATATGTGAATGAAATACTTGACCTTAATACCAAACTTGCTAAAACCTCCACATTTAAAGGACGTTTTACATGCTGCAATTCTTTTTTGCAAGTTGCAATAGTCTTGAACAAAAGAATGCGCAGTGGCAAGACATTTGTACCTTTTGTCAAACTGCGCATGCCTTTGTTCAAGACTATTGCATATTGCAAAGAAGAATTGCAGCATGTAAAACAGCCTTAATTCCGCCCTGAAGTAATTTGCAAAAATAATTACACCTTACACCTTACATGTTGATAATAAATTTTATTTTCCTGAAATTGTTTAAAAGTGTTTTATTGCCCATACCATAAAAAGCGTTTAATTTGAAGTAAGAAATAAACTACTGTAGTATGAAATATCCTCATTTTAATAATTTTTAAAATTTTGTTTTTTTTTGGCTTTACACTCTGTACAATACAATAAGATGTGCAACAGATCTGTGAAAACCACTTAATATCCCTTCTAGTTTCGAAAAATGCACAAAAAATTTTGATTATTCGTTTCGTCTTTCTAAGAGTTTATAATCACTTACTTTAATTTAATGTTTTATGTAAACAGTAATACAATATTTTAGAATGAAGAATGAAACTAAGTATATAAGGGTATAAATGATATTAAACACAACGAAATCAAGACAATATTACCATATCCATTCGGCGAATTAAAAGGAGCCAAATTTTTCTCATGCTTTGATTGATTCAAATTACCTGCCTAATAAGTTGTATTGTTTTACTATAAAACAAATATTTACTTTAGTTATCCTATTATTATTAAATAACGTGTCAGATGATTTGGGTTTCTTTACATTTGGCTAGGGAGAACCACAGTTTAAGAAAGAAACACTCTTTTGTTGTGCTGCCAAAAGGCGTTGTTTTGCGAGTGGTCGTAACTCACACCGAACACCTGCAGCTAACAGCTAGATGCGACGTATACGAGGCTGCGCGTTATGTTATCGCAATGAATACATCTACGGGAAACGATCAATAATTGTATTAGTTACGTTAGGTATCCATATTAATATTTAGAGATTAGATTAAGATAAAGATTAATTTATGGACTAAATTTGATAGTTATTAACAACAAATGTAAAATAAAAATGTATGCAAAAAACTTCCAACAATTAGTTTATTCTAATTTAAATTACAAATACGTTCTGGACAGGATATCAAGTTCTTGGAAATCGAGAATGGGAATACATGTTCCCTAAAAAAAGCAATATCCTAATAGCATTAACACTTAAATGGCTAATTCTTAAAACTAATAGTCGTAGATCTAATATTTGGTGTAACGGGAACTGTGTCTCGTTTGTCGCCGATATCAAATGTTCGAATTCCAAGGGGATGATTGCTCACATATACGTAGAAAATCTGCATTTAATAAGCCAAACCAAGAGTCAGTGTCTTCCCCTTTTCTCAAGGCAGTCTCCACACTCTAGGTATCATCTTACATTCTTCAGAAATTATAATCTAATAAGAACTGAAAGGCCCTTGCGCTATAAATACTAGGAAATAAATATGTCAATATGCACGCCGCTTACAGTACAGATTATTTTTAACTCTATATAACTACCAAATAAACATTTTTTACATGCCTTAAATGGATTCATGATAACGTTATTGCAGTTTTGAGTCGGTAACTTTATAGGCGTCTTAATATGAGTTAAAAACACTACAAGAGCAATGCAAGGGTTTTAACGCTCACGCACATTAAATCAAACCACAAAACTGTTAAGCATTTATATTAAATAAGTTTTATATTAGAGCCCTATTGTTGTCATTAAATCCCTTTATTAAACAGTTTGCTCTTAACAGCTATCTTAAAACATTTTGGTTTTAATGTTAACATCAAATAATCATAAGTCCTTTAAAATATAAATTAATCAGAAGCAAGGTAAATATCTTAAAATAAGGAATAGACAATTTACAAACCCACACAATTCACCGTCCCAACAATGTAGCAAATCGTTTTTCTCTTCAAGTGGCATCGGACACTTTTTTATCTACCCCTAATTTTGTCGATAGGTAAATAAACAAAATTATTGATATTTAAAGAACTCAAATTGAACCCAATCGATTCATGCTAGGCTAGGCAAGAGTTATTTATAGTTTTGAAGGCTGAATGTAGTTTTTTAGAGCATCTAGTAATGGTATATTATTAACATACAAAATTTGAGGAATTCGTTATTATGCCCATTTTACCGGAATTAAGTTCTTGGCCAAATTTCAATAATAAAAATTAATAATAAACAACTTTTTAAAAGTTCTTTAAAAATATCTTACTGGATCTTGAGGAATTCGAAAAGATGACACATTTCCCCTATTTATGTTAACGTTCCATCCATCAACACTGCAGTAAGAAGAATGACGAGCTTCAGAAGCCATTTCCAAAACTATCTCCAAAAAGTTACATCTAAACGCACTCTTGTTTCAAATTATATATTTTTGCTGAGTGCGTACAACGCTCCGTAAACACATAGGTTTAAAATCTGAAGACACCGCGTACCTAACCACTGCGAAGTGACCAGCCGACTGACCGCTAGAAGCGGCAGCTCGTAGATGCGGGAGGCGCGTCGGGAAGAGAGAAATTTATTGTGGAATAGCCAAGTGCTTGGACTATTTAGACTATATTTAGACTGGTAGAACTAGGTACTGATTTTCTTTTAAGTTTTCGCTAAGTAAAATTGAGTGTAGAAATTATGTATTTCGTTTCAGTTTAATAAAAACATATTGGACTCTGGAAAGCAATTACCTACATAAGCACTATATTAAAGATTCTATATATGCACTTTGCATATATTTCATTATGCAATAAAATTTTGCAAATTGTATCGCATAATAACCCAGGTGACACAATGTACACAATATTTAAGAATAGCTAAACTAAACGTTATTATCAATAAGAAATACGCAAGTTATTGTCTGAAAAGTCGGCATCTGTGTGCCGTTTTCGACAGATGAAAGAATCTGCGACATGAACAGTCCCATTAAAAAGTACGGGTTTGATTAGACTTCAGAGGTAGCGTTGATTCATCGATTGCGGCCACCTAGATATCTTCGGTACTTCCCTACCCATGTCGTAGCGATATTCATGTTGGGTAGGAACTAGTAAAGATAGATAATGTTAAGACTTTGCGAGAAAGTGGAATATATTGACTAGGCTGGAGATGATCGTGAGCGAGCTGAGCACTAAAATTTACAGAGATAAAATAATTTTTCTGCATTTATATAGAACTGGAAACAGTAAAATTTTATTAGACTATTAAACACTTAAAAAGTAATTATTATTATCTGAACTGGTTAAGAGCTGAAAGTTGAACTGTTGGTCATCGTGTCGGCAATTCTACATTTATCAGTAATGGCGGCCATACAAAGCTAACTTTTTTGTCGGGCGTGGGAGCAATAAAGTTTTCCCCTTCATTTTTTCCATTATATTATCTGATGTTTTTATGTCCCGGAACCATAATTAATTTAGATTATATTTTTTCGTGCTAATTAAATGTTAAATGGATGCCCACGACTACCGACGAGAGAGGGTAACTCGTTTTTGCTCCCTTATAGTTTCGGTAGAATAAAAAATAAAAAACGTAATTTAAGTAGTTTTCGGCTTACGGAATATTACATAAAAAAAATAATTGAAACTTCTTTTTCCTACATATTACAATGATTTTTTTTTGGGTAAATGGGGTATAATTCTGAATTTTTTTTAATATGATACCATTGCCATATCATCTTTTATTTCCGTATTTCTTTCATTAACGTTTGTTTTTCAAATGGGGCTCGTTATATTTATTTGCCTATTTTGAATGAAATTCTATCAAATGTGTTAAAATAACATATATCGTGGGTGTCTAGATATTATGTGAATTTAAATGCATGTATTGGTCTTAGTTGCCGATTTTTTAAACTGTTCCTTGATGTGTGGTGTCAAATTACTCCCCAGTTTTTTTTCGGGCAACCCGATGAGTCCCACCCTCTTCCCAATATTTTTTTAAAATGATTTAAATGGCTATAAAAGATGTTTAGTGAATAAGAGAGGGAAAATCTTAGTCTTCCTAGATTTCTTGGATATTAATTAATCCTTTTTGCTAAATCACAGGACTCTAGATTGTATGATGTCCCAATGATTTAACATATGCATCAGGCATCTAGAATGTCCCATTTAAAAATCAAAATTAGTAGCCGAAACTCGGATATAAAAGAAGATATGGCAACGCTATCATTGTAAAATAATTAAACAAAAAAAATTATAGTGGTTGAGTTACTTATTTGTGACGCCAGTATATTAGTTTTCGTGGAATCGCGCATGAAGTTTTTGCTTCCGGTGTCATGTACGATTAAGCAAAAAATTAAATTTAAAAACTAAATTGCATAACAAAAATACTTGATATGACTAAACTTTCAAATCCCCCTTATAATAATAGAGTGATTTTCTTCTTTAAAATCAGTTTGCCATATTTTTTTTAATTCGATGTTCAATTATTTGTTTTTGATGTCGTGTTCCGACAGCCCAGAAGAAACCATATAAGTTAAAGTTTTGAATTTTTACTTTAGAGAAACTATAACGGACTAAAATCGACTGGACATCTCTCGTGGGACACTTTAATTGTACATGCACGTAGCCAGAGGGAGGTCCTGGGGGTGTGGACCTCCCTCGAAACTTTGAAAATATGTTGGCATAAACATGCTTCTCACTAATTTTCCTGAGGTTTAATCCATTGGACCCCTCCCCTCGAAATGAATTTCTGGTTTGGACCCCCCTCCCAAATGAATGTATGGCTAGGTACCTGACCTTGTACAAGGTATCCCGTATTATGTTCAAAAGAAACCCTGCTAATTTTTTTATGTTGCAAGTTGTTGGGGCCTTAATCTAATCTAACCTAATTTAAATTTAAACCATGAAAACACTTACTTTGAATTTAATAGCTACTTTATGTGACATTGTATCAGCTTTTAATTTCTGTATTTTTAACCCATTCTTTTAAATTTTGGTAAAAGTATACTGCTTCTTTAAAAGGAAGTTGTTTTTAAAAATCTGAATGGCATCCTCTATATTGCATCATGTTATTCAGCTTGAAATTTTTTTCAATGATATTTGACATAAGAGTACCATTTGCAACATAGAATTTCTCAAATTTCAAGCAGCCCTTTCTCTAATTTTAAATAAAACTTTACATCGTTAATGTGTAGCAATGTCCAACAAATTATCTTTCTAACGATGTATCACAGGTTGGCATTGGTTTTTAAAAACAAGACAAAAGTAACCAAATAGGTGAAGAAGTGGTATTCCGCCATGGTTTTCACGGCTACCAAAATTCAAAAATCTTTAGTAACGAAAGTAATATTGTGAAAGTATATTGGTATTGAAGCTACTTTTAAATTTGCAGTAATAAATGTTTAATATATAGCAAGAGAAATAGATAAATTGAGAATAAGAAGGTAAATTAACCAATGTTTGCAGAAAATCTATTAATTCCTGGAATTTAGGGAATATTTAATTTCGAGGTACAAAATTGTAAAGATTGCATTTAGGGTAAATATCACCTAATATAATTACAGACCATTCCCAAATTGTGATACATTATTAGAAAGGTAATTTAATGAAGCATAACATGGATAACATAGAAAGAAATATATATATAATATATATATATATATATATATATATATATATATATATATATATATATAGATGGTCCTATTTAAACATTTGGAGAAAGTTTTTAGAAATTTGACAAATTCTATATTCTCACTTTTGTATCTACGAGTTATTTAAAACGACATACTACTTTTAATTAATATATTGCTAGGTCGGTAACATATCTAGGATTTCGTTCCGGGGTGAAGGGTCCGAGTTCATAATAAAATAAAAAGAGTTTGCATTCCAAACCCCTGCACCTCTCTAAATAGGCCACTAGGATCTTTAATATAAGGGCAGGTTTTAAAAGCTCAGAGGTCCCAGAGGCAAATTTTGATGGGCCCCCTGCCATGATAAAAATGGTTTCGTAAAAACATATATATCACATGTAAGTTTTACGGTTTAAAGTAGAGCTGTCCTACTTTAGACGGGATGCCACGCCCAAAATGGCTATTTTTTTACCTTTTCACTATGTTAATTATCCATAGCTTTGTAGCGTTTTTTAATACTTAGGGGAAATATTATAAATTTATAAGATTTTAAATATATTTTTTTGTTCTTTAAAAACAGTTATGTACCTATACCTTAAAGCTAATTTCGATTCGATTCGATCTATGGAAAACTGCTTCCGCCTCCGATGATCCCAACGCACTAATTTACATTAATTCTATAACAAGCGAAAAAGCGCCTGCAGCCTGCAGCAGCAGTTTTATGCCGCACCCATAACTATTTGGCTTACGGATATTCACCATTGCGTTGACATAACAACTGCCGTTAACAAATTTAAGGGTGAAAGCCGGCGTGATTGGGATTCCTCAACGGGTCGCTCTTATGAAAAGGTGTTCAGCGCGCTACATATTTACGTCATTATTATTTTTTGAGTATATAAAGCACATAGTTTTGGTAGAAAATAATGGTATAATTAAGTAAATAATGTGAATTTATATAAAACATACTAGATTTTTATAACAGAAATGTAGCTTATAACATACTCAATATTTTATTAATTATATTTATTTTTAAGTAAATCGATTGGAAAATGTAGGTGAAGCGGCGTTTCACCCTTGTCCCCTTGCGAGCCGCCACTGGTTACTAACCGTAATCGAGGGTGGGACTAATATTGCCGACGTACGAAAAAAAAATATAAAATTGAACGCCAAAAGGCGTGTTTAATCTAAGTGTCAAACTGGCTCAAGAGAAATTAAAATCCCAATGAGCCGTCGAGAAGACTAAACAACGTTTTATGAGTTCTATAAAGACAAATTTACATTTATTTACTTTGAAATGGAGAAAATAGGAAGGATTTTCCATCTATATATATATATATATATATATATATATATATATATATATATATATATATATATATATATATATATATATATATATATATATATTTATATACAAAATGACATAGGGTTTTGAAAAGTGATTTTTTTTATTGAAAAAATTTTTCTTTTTTATAAACAACATATAGAATTGCAATACCATTCAATCCTACGTCTGTATTCATAGAAAGAAATAATGAAAAAATAACCATATTTATGAAGCTTAAACCTAAACAAAAAACTACAAAACTACACATCCCAGGTGGGTAAAATGACACACAAGTTGTACAACCTCAAACATCTGTACAAATTTCACAAATAAAAAATTTGGTCTTTTTGTCCACACCTGCGCACTCGGCATGGGCCCAGTTTTTACAGGTGGAGCATTTCAACCAAACTTCTCCAGATTTTGACATCCTATATTGCTCAGTGCAATAAATGCATGTACAGTCGTCTTCGTCGTCGTTTGCGAAAGGGTATTCTTCTTCTTCAGTGTCAGTTTCGATTTGTATTTTTCTAGTTATTCTCCTTTTTCTTTTCTCAGGTCCAATTTTTGTATTGGTTTTTTCTTTTGCTTCTTCTATATTTGGTGTGGAATTTAGCACCGTAGTTTTGTTCCTCTTCCTTTGTTTTCTTTTTCCTTGTCCAGAAACAAAGGGACCTATTGGAAGCGGACTTAAATCAGCTACAGTCGTGTTAAGCACGCAGTTTGTTTTCTTTGAAGTTGTTGGTTCATGCTCCATTTGATTTTCAGCACTTTGTTCACTTATTTCTGTTTTATTATTTTCTTTGCTTGTAGTAGGCAGATTGTCATCACTAATGGAAATATTGGTTGTTTCAGATGCTTCATACATATAGTCCGGGAAAATATCTGCGTTTAATGGAAAAATTCTAGTTTTTGCAAAACCGTTAACAGCGTTTTGAACCGTTGCGGCTTTTCCATATACTTCATGGAGCAAAGCAC
>JAUTXW010004807.1:67500-86074 GCA_030620095.1 Kuschelorhynchus macadamiae
GAAAATTTGCAATGATGTTTACCTAAGAAATTCAAGTCCCTTAATATAAACAAAATATTTTCTCATACTATCTGTGTCACGAATGATTAAAAACTTTTATAATTGATAAATTAATAATTATATTAAAATATAAAATAAACTTCATTATTTTTTTTGGAATTTGTTTTGAAGCTTACGTTGCAACGTTCTCCTTGAGCGTTCTTAACCGATCACCAGGAAAAATAAAAAAATTAATAATTTTAATTTCAGAACATGCTAAAAATTACAAAGTACCGAGGTGCTTCAAAATTACAACAAAAATGTGAAAGTTCAATATCAACACCGACAGATGAATACTTGAAAAAGGACAGAATTCATACTTATTTATAGTTTTCTATTCCCAGAAATTTCTATTTTAGACTTCAGTACCCGTATTCACTAAAGAGGTGTAAATTCAGATCAGCTCTAACTTTACAGTTATAGGTTTAAGATGACATTGTTAACAACTAAACAAATAATTTTTCTAAATATTACAATTACAAAATAACATTGACATAAGCGAACATAACTGGCTAACTAAGAGTTTTAAGTACCATGGCAACTAGATCTGGATTAATTCTCAAATCTTTTTAGTGAATACGGGGGTTAGAGTCGAAACAAATACAAAATAAATGAATTACTAGTTTTTTATTTATTTTCCTATTGTAAAAGATATGATTATGATGTTTGTATATAATATTTGATAACAATTTAGGTTTCTGTGGAATAAACTGCTTGTATTGAAGATATATTGATCATTTTTGGGATTTCCAAGGGCATTGCAATTATTTAATTCTGGCAAATGCCGCTAAGAAACCCCAAATTTGTCTCAACTGGTTTTCTCTCGATTTTTGCTACCAATGATAATAAAATTTTACTTCCTTCACTTCTTTGGGATATTAATTATAGACAGTATTTCCTACATTTTATTAGGTAAGTACCTATATAAGAAGTCTATTTTCGAAACCCAAGCAGAAAGAAAACTGAAATTTGGAAGTTCCCCTTGACTAGAAAATGTATACTAAAAAAAATAACATTAGTCATGTAGTAGTGTGCAGTACTCAGCTACTAGGCATTGGGGAGAAGTTTTCTAAACTTTTGTAATTTAGCACCGAGAAGACGGTGACAATTTTCAACAACTAAACTGGTTCTGGTGGGTTAACCCAAAAAAATCTTTACTTTATACTATTTGTATCATTTTAGGTTAAATAAATGTGGCTCCGGGAAGGGGGGGGGTTAACCCACAAACTACCCCTACGCCACTGCTACTACGTCATTGTATAACTAAAGACCTATTATACTTCGAATAGACACTGGATCAGATAATGCTAACTATATACAGGGTATTAGGGATTTGAATACAAATATGTGTTAGTATATATGGACCATTTTGATCAAATAAGTTATATATAACGTTGAACCTATTCCTTACAAATTTTGTGAAAAATGGCCTTAAAGTTGTAATTTATATTATTTACACCGTTAATACTTCTATGTATTTTATTGTGCAAAACAATTATTTATATTCTTTTTACGCAATTCGTAAGTTTTTTTTAATTTAAAATATATTCACGTTTTAATTTTGGAGAAAAAGAACCTAATTGAAAACTCAATTATTTTTCCCATAATAAGATCTTATAAAAATCGGCAACATCTTTTAACACGGTTCAATGTTCAGTGAACGACAGTAAAACAAACAATTCTTGTTGTTCTATGCAGAGTAGCTACGTAGAGTTTTGTGTTCAAGTTTAAATATGTATTGTGCTTTTTAAAATGTTCACAAATTAAGAATACGACATCCATAACACATTGTTAAATAAGTTCAAAACATTTTTATTCAGAATTGGCTTGGACTAATAAACTCAAATAGCTATCTGTAGCCTTATAGAGTAAAAATTTGAAAATTATATTCCTCGGAAAATGTTATTGTTTAGTTACAATGTTTCTATTTCATTATACTCGCCGACAATATTATTTCAAATTACTTCCTTTGTGCCAAATAAAGCCAAGCATCATGTCAGCTGCACGGCATTTCAACGATATTGGAAACTTTTTTGTTTTGTTGACAAAATACACCTGATTTGATAAAATGAAAATATTGTACACCGTGTTCCACATAAAAGTATCCACTATACTATCTGGGAATCCATAATAAATACGAAAAAAAGTTTTATACAAAAGTTTCTTTAAATTTGAAGTTCTTTTAAAATACAACATTTCCATGTCTACCGGTTGTCCCAATTTTGCTGGGGCGATATCAACTATAAAATTTTAAAAGGGGCACCCTGTATTTTTGTCTATAGTTTGATTCTTTGTCAAAAATATACTTAAGTTAGCAATTTAAACTATAGTCAATTTCTGCGTAGTTTCAGAGATAATTAATGTTATGTGTGATTTTTTGAAATTTGGAGATGTTTTTCAAATCACTATAAAAAATAGCAAAAATCTAAAATTGGGCGTTTGGGTGGTAATTTCCAGTTTATAAAGCATCATGCATATAAGAAATATAAAATAAAAAAAAATAAATAAAAACATAGCAGGTGTTCTATTTCAAAAAATCGACATTTTTCACTTTAAAAAGATGCAAGATTGATTTCGTAGTATGTCCATCCTGCATAGGTGTGGACCAAAATTTCGTATTCTGTATATGCACTGATGCTTTATAAACTGGAAATTACTACCCAAACGCCCAATTTTAAGTTCTTGCTATTTTTTATAGTGATTTGAAAAATATCTCCAGTTTTCAAAAAATCACACATAACCTTAATTATCTTTAAAAGTACGTAGAACTCGACTATAGTTTAAATTGACAACTTAAGTTTATTTTTGATAAGGAATCAAACCATAGACAAAAATGCAAGGTGTCCCATTTAAAATTTTATAGCTAATGTCGTCTCAGCAAAATTGGCACACCCTGTATACATGGAAACATTGTATTTGAAAAGAACTTCAAATTTAAAGAAACTTTTGTATGAAACTTTTTTCGTATCTATTACGGATTTACAGATAATATAGTGGGTACTATTATGAGAAACAAGGTGTACAAAATTAAACATTTTAAACTGTAATATCTCGAAAATCAAGTTTGGGAATACCAGTTTGGGATTAATTAGGGGTTATAATATTTTACATTGGATGAATAGTCTATTCATAGTATGTCTTTGTTATAACAAAAAAATATGTCTGGGATATTATCCATACTATTAAAAAGTTGTACCCATTTCGTCCTCTTAAGTCCAACATTTTCTCTACTATAATCATTTTATCTTTGGCTTGCTGTCCAAAAACGATAGGCTCCACAGCACATGACCCACATAAGCATAGATCTATTAGCTGAGTTCTACATGTTGCTACCTGCGGTGTTGTCGCTAAATTAGACAGCATTTTAAACGCCCCCCCCGGTTTTTAGTAGAATTTTAAATATATTTTTTTGAAAAAAAAATCTAGTTAAAATAACATTGAAATAAAATGCTCATTAGAACGAAGGAAAGAATTTTTTATCCGTTCTACGTATCTTTTTTTGAAAACTTTAACGTTTTCTTAGTAACTAGAGCTAGAATTCTATTTTGATTTACATAACATACTTGCATATTACACGGTGTGTTAAAAAAATCAGAATTTATAAATGTTTTTGTCGCTCTCCATTTCTTCAATTACTTTTTTTCGTATTTTTAAGAAATCTCTCATATTTTTAATAAATAACTACTACACGTCGTTAAGCGCACTGTACCTGAATGTAGTGCAGTAAGATGAATCTCTAATAATACATAAGACATTTCATAGTATCGATATTATTTTCAAAATTCATTCATCTTTTGTCAAAAAAAGAAATAATAAAAAATAAAGTAATGACTTATATTATATTATTGATAGATCTAACCCGAACCATGATCTCTTCCAGTAATACATCAAAAGAACCAGTTCAAATTAGATAGTGTGCTTGTGAACTAAGACAGAAGTTAATTAGAATTAAAATACTAGCAATATTTTGAACAAACATCTATAATTTGTATGCAAAACAAAATCAACAGAGAAATGGGACACGTCAAAACTTTCATTTTTTACATAACTCTTGTTACCACACCGTGTAATATGCAAGAATGAATAATACTAATTTCATTACAAATCCAAAGCTTTTAAAGTTCATCAAAATCCCTTAGTTTGTTTTCCAAATACAAGCTTGTGAAACTACATTTATCATTCTTCAGTTCAAATCCATATTTTCTTGCTTTATAGTGTAAAAATAATTGTTTATTAAAAATAATAATATTTAGTTTGATTGATTTTCAATACCGGGGATGAAATTAAAAAAAAATACATTTACATACATTAATGTAGTAACAATGTGTGACATGTGCCCCCCCCTAACAGCAAGGGGGCTGCTAATATTACATTTTATATCTGTATGAGTTTCGAAAATAGACTTCTTATATAACTATCACTCCCTTTGATGAAGATCCCCATTACATTTCTGTACAAATTCAACATTGATATTTAAATTTTGGTTCGGGTAGGAAATTCTAGCCTTAGTATAAATAAAGAAGGAAAAATCTCCGCATTGCAGTAGGGCAGACCCTGTTTAGTCTTCTACGTCGGTGAGCAATACTTTTCTTGACTTGGGACTTAACAGGCCAGTAGCATTTTAAAACAATCAACTGAACCTATAAGGCCCAAATCACAAAAAGCGTAGATTCTCGGAGTCTTCCAGTCCTTATTTAGTATCGTTGCCTTTGTTTTCTAAGGAGAGGAACTTTGTCACCTGAAATAAATTAAACATCATTAGGCAATTGCTCCGGTTTATTTGTTGGGATAAAATATTACTAACTATGAAATAAGATTAAATTTAAATCCGGTAATTCACTTACGTATATGTATATACATGTGGTCTAAAGTGCCCGCCCATCTTTTAGTATACTGTATACGCGAGTAATTACTCTATATTGCAGCATTGTATCGAAATAAAATATTTTCTAAATCAACCATCTAACTCCTTCCAAAATTCCAAAAACAAAACAGCAAAATTTGTAGTTACGTCAGTGCTCCAACCCACAATTTCCCTTGAACAGAATTCCACTACGTACAGATAACACAGTTTATATATGCATATAACTATATGGTAATAACTTTATACAAATCCTATAAACTGTAGTTTATTTGATTTTTTTTAAATTTATTAGCAAACAACTAGGTATATGGTTTCGTAAAATGTGCTATCTGTGTGTAGTGGAATTCTGTACGAGAGAAGTTGTCGGTAGTGTCGACTCAACTTGAAAATTGTGGTTGCTCAACTGCAAATATATTCCTGTCGTCCTTAGATGACCATTTATAATCACAGTCACGCTTTCCTTGACGAATTGGTTAGCAATTTCTTTACACAGCACCAAAGGGCCTCGGTTCGATCCCAGTCGGAGTCAAACCAGTAGGCGTTGGCGCGCTCTATCAGTGAAACGCCAAAGTCACTAATCAAATAGTGTCGTTCGAATATGGCGATAAACTGCAGCAGGTCCTCTATATCGAGAAGTCGATGAAAAAAGCTGATGATGAATTTCTCCTAAGCGTAATACTTTTTAAATGGAAACAATTCCACATTTTCAGAACGTAATATAATATTAATTTTTATTATAATTTAGAAAAATACTTTTCTATATACAAGATATCTTAAAAATACGAGGCGAGTGTCAATTTTTATTTTTTAAATAAGACACATACGTTTTTTCAGTACTGGATTATTCACGAGATTGTAAACACATTTCTACCAGTTTTCCATATTCTTTATTACAAAGTAATTTTTCAGTTTAATTTTAAAACTTTCTAGGTATAGGGTATTCTACATAAAATATGTCTAGACCCTTGAAGAGAACTGACACATTTTTTTGCCGGTTCGTTTAAAAAATAAAAGTTTACACATACGATCTTTTATTAAGTAACGTGGTATGTTATTTTTTTCTTGTATAATCGCAACTAATAAAATTGGACTTGAATGATTATATCATATAGAATTGTTTGCATCGAGGGAAAATATGTACAAGGAAAGGGACTAGATGTCATAAGCAACACTCCAACTACAGAAAACGAAAAAATGCCTTTCATCCCAGCACTCTTATGATCTCCATTTGATGTAATGGTATTATTTTAAACGTCATATATACATCATATATACAAAATATATTAACCCAGGCAAGTCCATGAAGTCCTATGGAAAATCAAGAACATAATAAATGAAATGAAAATATTTTTTTAAAAAGTGATTTTATTTACAAAACTACATGAAGCGATACCCAATTTTAAGTCACGACATATCAACATTTTAGTCCAGCGATTTCACGATTTGTATGAATGGATTTTTTTTTAATACGTGTGTTACTTTTATTCATAAACACTTCAGCTATAACCACAACTACACAGACACAACAGAAAATCTAATATAAAATAATTAAAATGAGATAACTAATTTCAAATCAACAGGTGTGGATTAGAAGAAGTAATGAGTCAATACTAAGTACCACTAAAGTTAATCGCATAACATTTCTTTATCCCTTTTGGCTCGTAGCCATGTCTTTAGTAGTTTTAAAACTAAAAATCATCTCCTTTTATCAAAGGCAACGAGAATAATATTTTTATAGTTATCTCGAATTAATGCGGAACCAAATTCGCATTAAATGAAGGGAACAAACAATGAAATGATTCATCTAGAGTCTAGGTAAAAATGACTTTCACTGTTCAGTTCCAGGTTGTAACCTTATTTCTAGTAAGGCTTCTTCATAATCCAAAGCTTTCAAAAATTCATTCATTTTATGACTGTTGTTTGTTCTTCATTTTAGAACTTTAAAAATACTATTGGGAAAACCACGTTCAAACTTAATACATTTACTAAATCTTCGTTAAATTAAACATCTATTTTGTAGTAATTTTCTGGTTTATTGGTATGTATATTCAGTGGCGCACCCAATTGGGGCGTTTGGGGTTAGAACCCACCCCCCTCGAAATGTGTAGCAAAACGGATAGTACATTTCGAAAAAATAAAAAATAAAACATTTTTTTTTATTTTCCGGTAGACCTGAAAATTATAATATATAAATTTTTATTTAACATTGTAAAATTTTAAAACCCTCGTAATTTTTTCTGGGTGCACCACTGTTTATATTTGCTCTATTTACTGGCTTGGTTATTTCTAGTACCAGGAAGAGACATATTTAAATCTATTTTTTTATGTTGTGACTATACGCTTTAATAAACACTCTCCAGCAATCTTTCAGGAACTTAACACGTATAGTTGTAGGTTAGTTACTTGGTAGTATTTTATATTTGTACCGTTGTACGATTTAAAATAGTTCATTTAAATAACACAAATTTTTTCCCACTAGAAAAAATTTCGTTGGGAAGGGGGTAAATATAACCATTATCTCTTCGTAAATCCGCGCTTTTCTCATCCTAATAATCAGTAGAATCGATGTTTTGTGAATAACGAAGACGATTTTGTATCACGTGGCATATGTTTCTCATATGATTGTTTACGCTGTTAAAAAAGTGTGGCGATTCAGGATAAATTATTAAACCATACAACTTTATAAAGAACTGTTTTTATATCCCTTACCAAAATCTTGGGGATGTCAAAATATCGCGGTACCTTATATTTTTATAAAAATAATATCTGTATTTTTATATAAAAAAAAACTAATGTTTGAAGATTTTTAATTAGTATATAGTACTACTATGTATAGCACACAATTACTGATTGTAATACCACAATTCACACTGTATAACTTGCAGAATGCAAGAAATGTCTCTATTAGAATTTTGCCATATAAAGCTTTAAGTTCAAGGATCTGATTAAATTTCTTTACGCGTCACTAAATCAACTTTTATATCAGTTTCTCTATTTTAGATTGGATTGCTGGCAACGATTAATATAATCATTAAGCAGAAACCAAACAAAAAATGCGTAGAGGAATGTTGCACTTTGTTTAGATACTAACACTAACATGTTTGTGACATTATTTAAAACAGTTTTGATGTATTAGGTCGTTCGAATAAACAGTTAGGTATTCTAATAAATTATACACAGGCGCGAATAAAATGAAAATAAAATTTTGCTTTAGTATTATGACGTTTTTTTAATGCTCTTTGTAAGATATTTTCATTGCCGTAGCGGCCTACTAAAGTAATTAATGCGTTTAATAAAGTTTATTATTTTTGTCCCTCTTGGAGGATAAGGTAAATTTTGGCTAAAAACAACAGTGTCATATTACATCTAAGGCCATATTGCCATATATCAAATATTTTTCGAGGACCAAAACAATTAATAATGACTGAAAATAGCTAGGTTTTGACCCTTACATAATTTATTTTAGATTTATTTCCACTATGATGTAATAATTTTATGTTTGTTTTTAATCCCTATTTTTCATTTGTGCAATCCAATAAATTACATTAATTTACTCACTGCTTGACTTTTCGGGCACTATTTTATTTTTGTTTTACTTCCCTCGTAAAAGTAAGTAAGTAAAAAAATAATCGTGAAAAAAATCACTCTCCGAGATTTTTTTGGCTCAGTTTCGAGGTTCCTAGATGCCAAAAAAAAAACGAGTTTTCTCGATTTTGTCAGTCTGTCTGTCTGTCTGTCTGTAAGTCTATTTGTATGTCGGTCTGTTTCTTTGTTCGCAGCATAGCTTAGAAATTAATTAACCGATCAGCTTAGAATTTTGGACAAAAATTAAGGCTCACATGGGTAACATTTTAGTAAAAATCCAATATGGCGAAACAAGTGTAATGTAAAAACATACGACCAAAAAAGTCTTTATACAATTTACCTCAAATTTCGCACAAAATCAAGTATTACGTAAGAATCAACTAGTAAAATTTTGGTACGAATTCAAGGTGGCGAAACAGAATGGCGGCTTAATAAAATATTTAAAAATTCAACTCGAAACTAGTTACTAGGTTGATTTTAAATTTTGTGGAAGAATTAATTGTGGTATAGAGATTTGGTACGGATCGAAAATTGCAAAATAGAATAGCGGCTTAATAAAATGTATAAAAAATCTACCTGGAAAACTATTTATTCGATTCATTTCAAAGTTTGTGCAAGCACTAAGTGTAATATTGAGATAAACTGGTAAAATTGTGGTACGAATTCAAGATGACGAAACAAAATGGCGATCATCTAAGATGTGTGGCATAGGTAGAAACTGGTGAAATACTGTTACCAACCCAATATTGTGGAACAAAATGGCGCCAGTGAACAATATTTGAAAAGACAGAATGTGTATATGTGTTACTAAATGACTATATGTGTAACTAAATTGTAAAACTAAATAGTAAACGGTAACCGTTTCCTATTTCTAATAAAAAGAAAAATCATAACAAGGGAAGAAAATTACCGATTTTTTTATATTAAGTACGAACATTTGATGAATATTTTATTCTCGCATTTTTAGTGATCTAAGCGCCATGAGAAAAAAGATTTGAGTAGATATGGCCAGTTGTTTAATATGTATCTGTAGTTGTCTAGAACTAATGAAGCAGTTTATGTACTCCGAAATGGAATGTAAAGTTCCACAAAAAATTGTAAAAACAAAGAAAAATACAAAAAAATTGCTTTCTCTGTCAATCGCCGTTTTGATTATTTAAATCTATCTTCTATCTATTATTTTCCACGAATTTTTGAGGCACAAAATGAAATAACAGAAATAACTACTCCTCTGGCTAAAATCACGATCGATATGGAATTACACTGTAGATTCGTGACTTTCATTGGGAGAAATAATGTTAATCTATTTTTGATTCACGTTGTACGAACTTCACAACAAGGATATCATGATCCCTCTCTGGAACATGTCCTGTAAAGCCGTAGGAACAATGATCTGCTTCAGACCAAAGCCGATCGCGATTTCGATCTTTTTAGAGCTCATCAGGCCGCTATAGACTATCGAGCCCGTGTGAGGCAAAGGCACAAAATGGAATTACGGAAACAACTACTCCGCTAACGATGAGAACTAAAATTTAAATATCTATTCGTATGTTCGTATGTGTTGGTTTCCTGTAAATAGTATGACTTAGGGTGCCGTTCTCTTTCTTTTGTACTAACATGTCAAGAAAGGGAATGTCACCATCTGACTCAATTTCCATAGTGAACTTTATATTAGAATGTTGTTGGTTTAGATGATCTAGAAATATAGTTAAATTTTCTTCTCCATAATATTTAGATATTTTATATATTTCAGGACCTCCGCTATCGCTCAACGGATAAAAAGTACTCCGGGGATAACAGGCTAATATCGCCGAAGAGTTTATATCGACGGCGGTGTTTGGCATCCCAATGTCGGATGGAACATTAAAAATTTTAATTGAAGGATTAAATAATCCATTATTTAACATTTTATATTTTTTGATTTTTTATTTAATTTTTATAATTTTTTATTATCTCTCTATTTATAATTTTTCTTTGCCATATTACAAAGGTATCAACTACCTATCTAAACCAACATTTATGTTGTAAAGGAGTAGAGCTTAAAGCAATTTCCTCGGAAGCCTCCGTAAAGATGTTCGCTACCACAGGAGATAGAGGAGATCCCATGGCGTCCCCCAAGGTTTGCTCATAAAAGGTCCCTTAAAAAATGAAATATGTGGACATTAAGCATTCTCTTGTCAATATAAATAAAATTGGATTATGGTTTTTAAATTGAAATATGTCAGAAATTATAGAAATTGAATCATCAATAGGCACATATAGGCACATTTGTATACAGGGATTCAACATCAAACTGACTAAAATATCACCGTGATCTAAAGTACAATCTTTAAGCTTTTCTACGAAATGTTTACAGACTTTGATGTAAGCATTAGGTCGTCCTGTTTAAGATATTGTCTAAATATTTACCTATTACGTAAGATGGGGAACCTGTTGCACTGACGATGGGACGGTAACGTTCGTATTGTCCTAGAGCTGTCATCTTGAAGTAATATCTCTATTTTCTGTTCTTATCCATGACCACCGTTGCATTTCCTTTACCTGCAGGTAGAATTATAACATTTTTGTCATTAAGATCCTTTATGGCTGTTTTTTCTGCGGCTTACAAGTTGGATTTTTGTGATTTAGAGCTGCCAAGAATTTTTACTGTTTCATATCGAACTCAATCTGCCTGTTCTTGTGGTAGTTTTCGGATGCTGTCCTCTACACTCGCTATTATGGCATCTACTTCTTATAGTGTTAATGTATTTTTGTTACACGTTACATCAACCTTACAACAAAGATGCCATGATATGGAATATGTCCCGTAATGCAGATAATAAGTCAATTATTATTTTAGAAGATTCTTTTACGTTGACTTTATAAACATTTTATTTGTCCACCATTTTAGATTCGCTCCACAAATTTCTCAGTAAATTTTGAGGTAAATTGGACAATTAGTTTTTTAGTAATCATTTTTTAAATATTTTGTCAGGTCGCCATTTTGTTACGCCATATTGGATTCATATCAAAATGTTACCAGGTCATCTCCATATGACCTGTAATTTTTGACAAAAATTTGAAGTCAATCGTGTAAGTAAAAAAATTTAGTTATGCTTCGAACTGACAGACAGACAGATCAACGGAATCGAGAAAAGTTGTTTTTTGGCCTATAAGGACGCTAAAACGTGAGGATATGTGAAATTTGGGTTGGTCTACCTTATATTAATTAATAGAATTTACGAAACTTAAACATATGCTATTGAGAAGTCTATGTTTATGATAACATACCTAAACCATCTCTTAATTGAGTTCTTTATACTTACCAAGAGCTCTATTTTATGAATTACCGCTATTCAGTTTAATGCAAATTACTTAGAAATTTCTAAAAAAAATTTTAATTCATTCTTGGGCAATAATTGAATAAATTTTCAAGTCTCTAGCAAAATCCACGGAACGAAAGTTATTTGAACTATAATCCACACTATAAAACTTTTTATGACCCGAACCGTAAAATAAAATACATTTGCATAGCATTTTTGTAAGTTTCATTACTTTGGAAAATAAGTCGTAAGCTAGATAATTAAATTTATGTTGTTGAATTCCGGAATTTCATTGAGAGCTTTGCATAAAAATAATCTTATATTTACATTGAAAAGTAGGAATTTATACTAGAGGAATGAAAATAATAATTTTTTAAAAAACTTGTTACTTCCCTAATAAGAAAGAAATAAATAATATCAAAGAAAGTTCCGGGTGAAGGAAATATACCATTTTTGTATAATGTTTTTTTCAGACATTTTAAAAGAGGGCAATTTTCTTCTACCATATTGTATTCGTACCAATATTTTACCGGTTTTCATTTATTGCACACACCATTTTTGTGCAAAATTTACAATTAATTGAAAAAGAAAGTTCATACATAGATATTTTCAAAATTTTATTAATTTGGCTATAAAGATTCCGTGTTAAAAATGAGCACGGTATAAGACACATCTGTCACATCATTTCATCAATGTTGTTAACATACATTTTAGACAATGAGATGTTTAACAGTTGCAATGCAGCGACCATTATCCAAGACGGCAGAGAATGGCAATTTGAATACAACTTTATTTTTGCGAAAAACATATATTATATACCTCAAAAATTTGTTTCTTGTACGAATTTTATTTACACAAACTCATCAATTTTGATGTGTTATGGGTAGCATTAAAAAACTCAAATATTTCTCTAATATTTGTTGTCTGTCAGATGAGAATTAAAAAATAAATGATTGAATCCTCGTATATTCGTAGGCCATGATACTAAGCTCTCTGACTACAAGATCGATGCGATAGATCGATGCCAATGCCAATACGGCACAAAACGTGAAATGCGATGGCATTCCGCGTTTTAACCGCCGCCTCGTAAAGCTCGCTTATATGGGCAGTTCGCATCCTCAATCATAACTGAGATGTTACGGCTCCCGTGGGAAACCGAAGCTGATAAATCAACACCGAAGAGCCCGGTTGTAAATTGTGTCAATAGACACCTTTGCAAGAAACATTTTCTATTAGGACTCTTTTATAGAACTTATGAAATTAAAATTTCAATTTTTTCGCTTTTGGTTTAATGTTCTCTTCGAGGTATCTAGTAGACCTAATTCTACTAATTAAGTCATTAGGATGCTGTTAATATTAAGTTAAAGAGTGTTTCCTAAAGAGAAGAATTAATGTTCGCTTATCGTTACAGTAATGCAAATAAATACTTAAATACGCCAGAATAGGAAATAATAACAATGCTAGTAAAAATTTAACACATATTAAACAAAGGGTTTTCCTATTTATTTCTGGCAAACTATTTTGGAAAAATATTTTATGCTTGTGGCAGTAAATTACATGGGCAATCTAGTCAGAGTTATAAGATATCATTTTGTTACAAAACTATTTATAATGAATAAAAGTATGAATTTGAAAGCGTGCCATGCTTTTTGTGCTTGAGAGGGGCTTTATCAGAGCAATAGGCCAATACTCAATGGGTCCATTTACGTGTAAATTGTGTAAATTTGTGTAAATTCAGACTGCTAAATAAGCTAAAAAAATACATCACTTTTTACATTTATATCTCCAAAAAAATTAGCCAAAGTTTTACAAGTACTGTAAAACTTCTTTATTTAGGACTCGATGTAATCAATAGTTTCGGAGATATGGCGGTTAAAAATTTGTGGAAAATATCGAAAAATCGTTTGAATATGGTTATTTTTTAAATACTGTTTGTTCAATCGTTCTCTATGCCTCGGGCCAGAAAAATGTATAAACATTTTATAGACTTAAAAATTCACCTTTACTTAACTCTGTTTAGTTAATAGAACCGGATATATGAAGTCGTGAAGCCTAGACTATAATCATTATGTTCAGTTTTAACACCAGTCCAGTAATCAGTTGGGGACGTGGTAAATACTAAAGCTCGTTCATTTTTTTCCAATTGGTACCTCTTGAGAGGCTACTTAATAATGTGCAGAGTGCTCAGGTTTACAAAAAATAAAAAAAAGGTATTTTATGCAACACCTTCCAAAATATTGCAGAGAGAACAAAATTGTTTTAATAAATGTACCTACCTACAAAATATCTTATAAAGAAAATGTAATAGTTTTCGGGATAAGTTAATTTAAAATCACCGTTGATTTTTTTCTCCCTTCTTTTCGAATCAAGAAAAAAATTCCTGAATTTATTAGCAAGCCCGTTGACAAATTTTGCAACAACTCGAATAAAAATAATTTTTTTTATAATTCAAAATGCGTCTGGAAGAAGACATCCGTGGCAACATAACACAACATGACCTCAAAAAACTGTTTTTTTAAACTTCATTTTCACAGAAACTATGAGGACTGTAGAAAATATGAATAACTTTTTTTAGGCAATAACTTGCCCCACATTTTTTGTTAACAAATTTCTCTATCTGCGATAATTTGTAAGATATTGGTCAAAAATCATTTTTTTTCACTTTTTGAACATTTTTTTGCGATCCGGGTGGCTTACATCTGACCACTTTATATATTCTATTAGTGATAAAACAAAGTGCCCAATTAAATTATTCCTGTGACAGCCTTCAAAACTATCTCTGGTGACTGGACTATACCATAAGTGCATAAAACCTACCTAAAATTCTGAAAAAATGTGTTACCTGAAACTGCATGTATTTGTTTTCTGTGTTAAAATAACTCAGTTTTGAAGGAGGAGGGTTGTTTCTTGAAACAATGAAGAAAATAAACGAATGTGTTTTTTTATAGGCAACACGATTTTTTTAGTTAAATTTTTATGCACTACCATTCGGTGGAGAATTCGCCACTAGTGAACATTATTTCATTTTTTTATAAAAAGGGGTCATCGCAAGTATTTCACATACTGGGCGAATTTCACTTATCAATTCGCTGAAAACATCACGCTTCATACATGGTCTAAATTCCCATATATCTACTTTAAGCGTCTAATAGACATTCCTTTTTCCAATGCAAGAGCTCAACTAGTTTAATTTGTATATAGTCATATAGCTGATATAGTTAATCTGGACGTTTTTAGCAATTTTTTTCTTAGAGATTTCAGGAAGGTCTCATTTAGTTCGTTGTAAAGTCTTATAATGTTCTAAACTTAACTCATATTAACCAAAGAGTATTCCTTTTTTTCCGGAAAACTATCTTGGAATAGCAAATTTTGATTCTGGCAATACCCGCATGTATAAAATATCTTGTTATTACAAAAATATATATAATGAATAAAAACATGAATTTAAAGGCGTGCTATGCATCTTGCGTTTGAGAGAAGCTTTATCAGAGTAATAGACCAATACTCAGAAAAAAATCAACCTATACATTGGCTCCAAAGTAGCAAATAGTAATTTTATAAAATTCCATTTTTTGTCTGGGGGAAAAATTAAGTATATAATATCATAAGAATTATAAATATTGTTACAATTTTTATTTTAATTGATTAGTTGAAATTCTCCAAATCAATCTCCAAACGGTTATCCTCCACACCGCTGATATACACTATTGTGAAAATGAAGTGCAATTTTTTAAAATTTAACCTAAATTTAAATGGCTATAAGTTGTAAACATAATGGTATGTTTAGAAACGGTTTTTTAAATTTTGTAGGCTATTTTTTGGTAACGTTTTTACGGTATGCCTGTTTTAAGGGCTGCTTTGATCTGATATATACGGGGGATAAGACAAAAGTAGCTTTTTAACATGAACTTTGTCAAGAGCGAAAATTTGCAAATCTGAAATTATTTTTATTTTATATGTATGTGCCTAATAAATAGGCTCTTAGGAAAAAACTAATTTCTTAAATTTTGATATGATTTGTGTCTTTTTTAAATTAATTTTTTTCATATAATACGCATTTTTTTCAACATTTTCTCTCTAAATTAAACACTATTATATTAAAAAGACTATTCTTTTAATCGTTTTGGCTTCTCCAAGGACGTTTTGAAAAAAGCAAATACACTTTGCCCTTCCGAATGTTAATTTTACTTACATGTTAATTATTTGTTTCAGACCGTTATATATCTTTCTTATTTTGTTAATTTATGCTTTGTCTCTTGAATTCCGAGAAGGGTATTTTTACTTTTTCTTATTATTTTTAATAAAACCTCGGGATGGTTTTTTAATTTCATAGAATTATTACCCGTAGTCTGAGTAATTTTGATTGTTTTTTAAACTTTAACATAAAAAATACTTTCTTTTAAATTATGTTTCCTTCTTTTTTAAACCTATATACAGGGTGGGGCATAACTGACACGTCCCTCTCTGACTACTGAACGATACTTTCTTTTTAAATAATCCTTAATTATTAATTCTCTGAAACTACACTTTTATCCTGAACTTTGCAACTTGCATTTTTACAATTCTTTGTCTTTGCATATTGAAAAAGAAAGTGATTAATAACTTTTCAAATTTCATGCAAATATTAACCATAGGCAGAATAATTTTTCAATATTTTATTAAACTGTTTATATGTATGTTATTTATCGCTAGTTTTTCGATACCGGTTGTTTCAAACTCGATGCTCATGCTCACTAAGAATTCGCAAAAAAGTAAAAGGTAAAAAAAGTTTTAATAGCGACAAAGTTATGTATTGTAAAACTTGCTTTTTTAAGACTGTCGAAAACAGATAACTGAAATATTTTAATTGTTTTTAATTTTTTACTGTCTCTATTTGAAGCGTTGCATAATTAATATTTTCATTGCAAATTTTGTCCATTACAAAATGGCATTTTTTAACTTTCTCTTTAGACAATTCGATCCAATAATTTATCCGATTTAAATAAATAGCACTGGACTAAAAACTGAAGATAGCCAAAATGATCAAAAGAATAATAACAATTGTAACAAGTTTTTTAATTAGAGAGAAAAATGTGAAAAAAAGCATATTAAAAGTAAAAAAAATGAATAAAAAAAGAAGCAAATCAGATATCAATATTCTGAGAAATTAGTTTTTCTCCTTAGAACCCATTTACTGAGTACATACATATAAAATCAAAATAATTTCAGATTTGCAAATTTTTGCTCTTGACAAAGTGCGTGTAAAAAAACTACTTTTGTTTTATCCCTCGTATATACCAGACCAAAACATCCCTTAAAACACATATACTACAAAAATATTACCAAAACATAAGTCTACAAAATGTAATATGTTTGTAAACAAGCTATTTTGTTTACAAGTTATAGCCATTTAAATTTAGGTGAACTTTTAAAAATTTGCACTTCAATTGCACAATAGTGTAGTTAATATTCTAGTCATTTTCCCAACTTTCCTCCAGGTATTCGAGACAACGAATTAAACACACAGTGCCTGCTTTTCGACACATTGCCCTTTGCATCCTGTTCTACACTATCGGAAAAGTTTTGTGATAGGCATTATTGCATTTGAAGTAAATTTCCAAGCCCATCTTAAGGGGTCCAGTGGGTTATCCTAATTTTCAACTTCATATCTCCGGTCCTGTAAATCTTAGAAAGTTCAATTAGATCTATTTTTTTTTCGTTGTAAAGTCTTATAATATAATATATTTGAACCGCTATATCTCTAAAACTGTTAATGACATCGACTTTTGCGACCAGCACCAGCTATTTATATAAATTTATATAAAGGAAAGAAAAGTATTCTACAACTTTTTAAAATTTTGAATAACTTTGGAGTCGTAGTACAAAAAGTGAAAATTATATATTTTTTAGCTTAGTCTCGACTTCTGAATTCGCCAGTGTTGTTTGAGATCCTCTCATTTTGCACTCGCAAATAGACTCATTAATCATTAATCTATAAACATCTCTATTTTTAATTGCGTAATGTTCTCTGAGAACTGGCTTGTAGTGAATTGCAGTCCAAGGGACGTGTTCGTCTTAGGCTGGAACCAGCGGCGGCGCATAGAAAAGATAATTGAACCTAGTTTTCAGCATATTAAGGTACATTTTATTGCTTTAAAACCAACACAGTTTACTTAGTATCGCTAGTTACGATACAGCTAATGGTGACAAAACTGTGTTTTTAGTATAATAGAATAAATACAAGCTAGTGACCCTTGGTTCATAACTACTAAAAATGTTTAAATGTTTACAAAAATGCTGAAAAAGATCTCTATTTTTTTCGGTATGGATATTAAACATTTTAATTTCACTTAACTTTTTTACACCCTGTAAATAAAACATAGTTTTTTAATAAATATTTTGAAACAATATTGAGGTTATCGGGAAATCTCCAATTTTTTTTTGCTTTGTTCTCCTAAATTAATGAACATGTCTAAAAGTCAGTTTTAATATTTTTTTCGAATTGGGACGCTAAGTTGAAATTTTTCAAAAAATGGATAGTTTTTTCACCACGTTTTTTTATCAAAACTAGTAACGTGATGAAACTGCATTGGCATTAACGCTGCTTTGCATAAAATACACCCTACTGGATATATTTAAAGTTGGATCAAAAATTTCCTTAGGCATTTCAAGTATCCAGCACCTAACTTATTATTATGGTAAAAAGAAATACCTAAATAGAAATAATAATAATGGTAAGTACTACTGTGGAAAACGTTACAGTGTGCCGTTAAAGCTCTCTACAGAATTGGAAAATAAAAACAAA
>JAUTXW010004808.1:0-87749 GCA_030620095.1 Kuschelorhynchus macadamiae
ATACTCTTTTAGAATATTTTTTGTTTTTGTTGAAAACTTCAACCATTTGGTCACCAGAGGGCGTTCAATAATAGACCTCTGTTTTTTGGACAAAAAAAATTGAAAATTAAAAAAAATACTTTCCAAAACTTAATTTCGACCATTCTTAACGGAAACCATAAGACCATAAAAAAGAACGTTTACTAAAAACTTCAAATCAATATTTTCATTTTTTTGACAGTTATCGTGTATCATACGATAAAAAATTGTTTTTCCATTAATCGGAAAACTAAAAATTATACGAAGATTCGTTTGATAGCGTTCGAGAGTCCCAAGTGTGCTCTAAAAAAGTACCAAATTTCAAAGGATCATCTGAAACCATCTCCGAGATATACCGAACAAAATGTAAAAAGCACAGTTTGACACTAATTCCAATTGTTTATTTGTATTTACTATAATGAAATAAATGTAAAATTTTATTATGTTATATAATTAATAGTTTTCATATGACCTCTAGGGCCCTAAGTTATTTACTACCTAGAATCCTAAGAACAGAAGAAGCCCTTACGATCCCTCTAGTAGGACTATAATGACAGCTAGTGGAATAAGTGAAATTAAGTGCAATTACTCCATCTGTGTCTACTGGACTTAGGAAACATTAAAGATGTATAAGTAAAAAACAAGTTGTTTATTCCGCCGTCGTTTAACAACAGTACAGGATACATGATTAATGTAAAAGATACTCAAGGTTCTTGCATCAGTTTCTGAATATTATAAAAGGGAGATTAGAAATTGTACCGAAATCAACAAGCACCCTGAAATGGGACGCTGGATAAGTGAAACATCATGGGTAAAAACGAATTATGACTCTGAGTAACGCGTCGCTGAGTTCTACTCTCGCGCAGTGAAGAATCCTGGCGAAACTCCATGTACCTCCAATTTTACAGTACATACTACATACATAAAAATATGATTTTTTTATTGACTCGAATCGTAAACGCTTTCGAACTATGATACTGGGTATTTGTAGGCTTTCTTATAAATATTGTTATAATTTGACGGTAAATAATATGTGAATTGTAGTTCTAAAGTTATTAGTTAACAAATCTTTGTACTTGACGAGCAATGTAATGTTCTACATTAAATTATTACCTAGTAATCAGTAATATTAGGTATGGCATCATGATCTAATAAAACATTTATGCACCCGATGTCGTTTTTGACCAGCAAGATGCAGCGCAGTTCGTTGTTTTTCTTTAGTTTGATGATCAATGTTGGCACATTTCTGCTTCAACTAAAATTCGAAGGCATTCGTTGCGGCTAAATGTATTGCTGTTCTTCCAGCACTGTCTAGTTGATTAATGTTCGCTCCTAAAAGTTAGCAACTGAGTTTACAAAACAAGTCAGAAATATATTAAAAAATTTATTCAATAGCTGTATTTCATAAATACACCGGTCGACACTTATTTGCATAACTATTAACTGCATTAATTTCAAAATCCTATATTTCTGTTAATAATAAATCAAGATTTTTTTTGAATAAAAGTTTGTTTTTCCTCTTCACATTTTGCGTCTTTATGTACGGAACAGAAAACTAATAACGTAAATTCATTAAACATTTATATGAACAAAAACAGATAGCAACCTTTAGGGATTTTTAAAATTATTTTTAAGACATACGATATTTACGTGTCACTAATCTTTTAAAAATTATAAATGGTGCATTTTTGTTTGCAAATTAGATTTTCTGGTATTTCAGTACATTCTACAATCAAATAGGACATCGAGGCATCAATGCATACTCACAACTGTAAGGGGTAAGGCTAAATTATAATTAAATTTAACAACGGTCACGGTCGCTCAAAATGAACGAACGAAAAAAAAAGTTCTTGAGAAAGAGGTTGTTTTTTCCCCTTCAAATGACTCTATCAAATCACACGTTTTGTCTTATTGTACAAGGAAAATTACAAAACTACAAAATTGTAAATCCATTAAACATTCATTTAAACAGAAATAGAAACCAAACTTTCTAGTATTTTTATGATATTTTGGATAAGCACTCGGGACAGTCGGATATTTAAATACAAGGTGTGTGGAAACTGTTATAATAAGCTTAATTTATTTTATAAAAAAACTACCTTGAAGATTTTCTGTACGAAGTGTTTTTGTACGCCTGTTTCACTCACTAGGTTGCATGTATGTCTATTTCACTGACAGAGAGAGTCTCTATTCAGACGCGAAGAAGAAAGATTCGAAAATGTTATATGTGATTTTGACGAAACGTCAGCAAAACTGTTCTTCTCAGAACGACAGTAGTGAATAGATATACACCCGGGATGAAAACACAAACACGCAAATTTTCAGGCAAAGTTCAAAGTAAATGATTTCTGACAGAGTTGAGGTATTGAGTTGCGTTGTCGACATTTGATCGATCGGAATTGAATCAATGTTCTCGGATATAGACAAGTTCAGAGCTACATCACAACTGCCCTATACAAGATGTTGCGTTATACCGTGTCATTTTTACAGAACTTTTTTAAAAAAGGTAACTTTAATTATTTTTTCTAACTGGGTCAATCTACACCTAACTACCAAAAAACAATTTCTAGCGATTTTTAATTTTTTTCACCGTTCTTGATATGCGAGGTTTTTTCAAACAATTGGTACTGACCTGATTTGTGATAAAGGGTAATGCCTCTAACCATGTTAATATAATCATTTATATAGAGGCGTCCCAAAAGCTGGGCACCACCATTTAAATTCACATATTCTGTTTTTGATTTTTTAAAATTTTTAACCAACTAACAAGTTAGACTAATTCCAAGAACATTAGAGTTCACAACGTAGTACCAATTTTAGCAAAAATAGACTTTTGTGTAAGGACGGTTTTAACCTTAGGTAAGAATAAAAATAGAGTTCGTTATTTACATATTTAGTTACTGCTAAGATTACCTCATAGTATAATGTCGAACGTACGACGATGCCAAGCCTAGCCAGGAACTCCAATGTTTATACCAATTTATATTACGGTGAATATGTTTAAACACGACACAATAAAATTTTCATACAAAAAATAGTAATGTTTTTCCAGTATTAGTTTCTAAGCAGCATTAAGAAATTACTTTTATTGCAAAATAGTAAAATACAAGTTAAAATACAAAAAGCCCTAGATCAGATTACACCAGTGACAAAAGTTTTACTTAGATATGACAACCCCGATCGACAACTCCACGTATCAGACCATCCCACTATCGTATTAGACCATTCCACTTTCATTGACAAGGGATCCTTATAGTAAAAAAGTATAATAGTCTACAGTAAAGATTGTTACAAGGTCACGTGAGCGGCGTGGCTTAAAAGCCCATAGCGGGTCGTGAAACTACAATAAACTTTAACATTAAAGAAATTAATTTGCTGAAAAATAATTTTTCACTCAGTTCTAAAGGTGCGGTGACATTAGAAGAACATTAATTTTTTAAATATTTAATAAATAAGTTTTATTTACTTTATCTTGAACATTGCGAAACTAGGAGCTGTAGTTGACATAACTATGGTGCGGTAATGTGAGTTTTTAAAAAAATGGAAAGTTTGGAATTGCCTTTTAATCATTAAGTAAACAGCTAGATTTCCTTTTGCAGGAGACTTGTTATGTCTAATGGAAGATACCTTGATCGCATATTTTGGGTCACATGACGTATTGACCAATCCGTTTCAGGATAATAGAACGTTTATTTCGTCGGGGGTCATGTGAGAATCCTCAGAAGCAAAATGATACAAGAAAGACTCTGAAGTGATTTTTTTGACGATTATAATCCTTTTTCTTATCAGAGAATTAAAATAATTATAGAATATATCTATAATATATTAAAATAGTCAAGGGCATCTCACGCTCAAAAAAAGTACTGCGATTTCGAAATTCCCTAGATTTTGGAGGTAAAAGAATTTAAATGGTGATTCTTTGAGTAATTAAAAAAAATAAAAATGTTCGTAAACATGTTCTAAACTGGTTAGATTTAAGATTTAGGATATTGAAAATTAAAAAATCTTTTATTTTTTAAAATTTAACTACACATGGAATAATGGTTTGATTTTCCTGAACCAGAATCCACTATTGTACCTATTGAGTATACCAGAATTACTGAAATGTGCTTCGTCTGACCATATAACCTTCCTTTCAAAATCTCTAACTATATCGCATCTTTCTCGAAACCAATTGCAGAAGACTACCCGACGCTCTGCATCCCACAGCTGTAAGTGCTGCACGAGCCTAAATTTGTATGGGTGGTATTTGTGCTTTTAGAATTTCTTGAACTCTAGTTTTTGGAATCCTATGCTCTTTTCACTGGCCCTACAAGAGTTTGTAGGGTAAGCTTCTGCATTAGCCAAAAACCGTAATTTCCTCAGCCTCCCGATTTTCTTTATTATATGTTTTCGTACGAGGTTTGATAAATGATCCGTGATTAAGTAAATTCCTTTTTTATCCGATAAAAAGTGGGTATATTAGGTTGCCTCCTTTCTGGATATCTAAATAAAAATTAAGCAATAGTATTTCAACATACCTAAAAATTAACTATTTACCTGTTAAAATACATCTCAGAAGCCGCTTCAACATTTTCATTACTTAATATAAAACAAGCTAACATATCGTACTTTTCATAATGTTCGAAAGTCTTGTTTTCTTCTATAATAATACAAATATATTTTTACACAATAAATAAATACAAAAAACTAGCGCTATATTTTATATACGCGTACAAAATTGGGAAATGTCATTTGCTTCCAAGAAAACAAAAGAAAACAGCATCGTTTTGCATGGCCTACTGCAAAATTTGGGATGATAATTATAAAAATTAGGATTTTTGTTGTTGTTTATTAAAATAGACCCATACTATTATATATTTTTGAGAAGCTTTTAAAAGGACAAATCAATTTCTGGACAAATATACAGGGTAACCCATTTAAAAAAACACAACTTTGGGTCATATCTAAAAAATTACAACTCAAATGACACATATAAAATTTTATATATTTGAGGGAAATCTAACAGCCAATCGCTATATAGAAATTTTCGAGGCAGCTATACCTGAATTACTTGACGATGTTCCTCTAGCGCAAATTAGCGAAATTTATTTTCAACAGGATGGTGATCCTGCACACAATTCTGGAATGACGAGATTATTTCTGGACAATAATTTTACCAATCAATGGATCGTAACAAATGGACCTATAAGATGGCCCCCTAGGTCCCCAGATTTTTCGATTTTAGATTTCTTTCTATGGGGATATCTGGAAAATATAATTTACAAAGACCACTATGATAATGTCTAAGATTTAGGAAATGCAATAAGAGAAAATTTTCGCTATTTACAAAATCATCCCGTTATTTTGCTTAATTCCCTAAAACGAATACGAAAATTGTGCGAAGCATGCATAGAACCAAATTGAAATCAGTTTGAACAGTTCTTGTGATTTCCTTGGTTACTGTAGTTCTTATACGACACTTGATTTTTGCTGAAAGGCTTGTTACATAATAATTTATTACTGTTTTGTTCTTGTGTTACATAAATCTAGTTAGGTGGTACTTTTTTGGTGAGAAATTATCAATACATATTTTGATAAATAGATTTAATTACATATTTATTTTGATTTATTGTTAGGATGTAGATATTGTTAACGACTTTAAATTAAATTTTGGGATGATAATTATAAAAATTAGGATTTTTGTTGTTGTTTATTAAAATAGACCCATACTATTATTTGTGGAGAAATATACAGGGTGTCCCATTTAAAAAAACACAACTTTGGGTCATATCTAAAAAATAACAACTCAAATGAAAAATATGACTACGCCACTGAATCCAGCGTAAAAAACTGCATAAGCAGCAATTTTTCACTTTGCGTTAAGTTAAAGGATAACCGAGATACGAGGTGGGTCCCAAAATGCAAAATTTTCTATTTCGCCCTGTATCTCATAAACGAAGAAGGCTATGAAAATTTTGTTTACGGCTTCATGAGTTTCACAAAAAAATTAGCTCAGGTTCGTGAAAACCGCAAGGTTCCATCTTTAAAAATAAACGAGATACCCTGCTTTTGCAACCAAATCCGGACACCCTGTACATACATATTAAAAAAAAAAATATATATATATATATATATATATATATATATATATATATATATATATATATATATATATATATATATATATATATATATATATATATATATATATATATATATATATATATATATATATATATATATATATATATATATATATATATATATATATATATATATATATATATATATATATATATATATATATATATATATATATATATATATATATATATTTATATAGTTTAGGTAGAAGTTTTCATTTTTAAGCCACCACGAATATACGGGCTACCGAAAACACATAAAGAGGGAACGCCTTTGAGACCCATTGTTTCATGCATTTAAAGTCCACTCGGTAGTCTCTCAAAATATTAAACAAATATTATAAGTAAAGTTGTGAGCAACAACGTATACTATATTAAAGATTCCTGGCACTTCAAAGACAAAATAAAGAATATAACATTACCTGAAAACCATATTCTCGTCTCCTTGGATGTAGTGTCATTCTACACAAACACCAACGAGTCTAGCTTTGAACATAGTAAGAAAACAGTGGGAACAAATCAGACAACATACAGACATACATCTAGAAGAATTTCTAAACGCTGTCCAATTTACCTTAAACTCTACTTATTTTTTATACAAAGACAAATATTAGAGGCAAATAGAAGGCTGTGCAATGAGCTCATAAATATCAAGCGTTATTGGGCAAATAGTGCTAGAGGATCTAGAAAAAACTGTCCTAGACAAATTAAACTTTAAACCTCCCTTCTTTTATGGGTAAGCGGACGATTGTTTATTATTTGTACCAAAAGATAAATGTGATTACAGTCTAAACCAGTTTAATAGCTACCATCAAAAACTAAATTTCACTGTTGAAATCGAAAATAACAACAAAATAAATTTCTTGGACCTAACTCTATATCACATAAATAACACAATAAAAACATAGTCCGGCAGATACCTAAATTTCAATTCTCAGCATCCTTTATCGCAAAAGACATCAGTTGTATTAAGTTTGGCAGATAGAGCCATAAATTTATCTGACCCGAAATATAGAAAAGTATCATTCGAAAAAGCAAAACATGCCTTAAGACAAAACAATTATCCACAAAAATTGATTGACTCCATTTTCAAAAAACGAATATATAAATTTTATAATGCAAACTCAATACCAAAACAGAAAAGGAAGAACAAGAAGTTTTTAACACTTCCCTATGTCCGAAATTTATCAGAAAAAAATCAAAATGTCTTTAAAAACCGGGATATTACAGTTAGTTAACAAAATCCACAGTGTGTAAGAGCAAAAACCGATACTAAAAATCTAAACAAAATGTATCATAACCTCATAAATTAATAACCTAAAATAAATCTATGCAAAAGAATACATTTTTCAAATCAACGCGGTATAGAACAGATTCTACTAAAATCAACAAAAATAAGATGCATATCTCATAAACATAATAAAAAAAAAGTAAAAAATACTACTGAATTTCATGCAGCCCCTGCTTGCCTTAGTCCCCTACTTTACTTTATTTTACCGTCGTCCTTTGATGTATTTGTGCTGTGCAGTATTAATTTGTGATCGAAAAAATGTTAATGTGTTGTTTTCCGTCTTTTTAGTAAATTTTGAAAATGACATGAAGTTCTACAAGCTTCTACTAGCAATAAATTAATGTTTTAGCATTATCACTATATATTCAGGGTGAGTAATTGTGTTAGGTTTCCATGTATTTTTAAGATAAAGCTACCCACCAAGTTTGCTTGCACACGACAACTGTTCTTTGTTTCTTTTCTTCTCAGTATTTTTGAAAAAGGCTTGGTAAAGCTGGTGTCATTACATGGACCGAAACTCAACAAAATCCATTATTTGAGTATATATATGTATGTATACAGGGTTATTCACGCAACCCGTTCACTAAAAGTTTTTGATTATGCCATTTAGATAAAAATTTCAAATTTTGGGATTAAGGTAAGGTCAAGGGGTACTTCTTTTCTGAAATATTTTCAACTTCCTGTCACTTCCGGTTTAACCGGAAGTTGGTATCAACTTGCTTATTTTAAATGGAAAACCCTGTATTTTATGATATTTTTGGATTCTGCGGAGAATTTTAATGCTATTTTATGTAGCATGTCCTATACCTAGGTTCAAGCTTTCTTAAGATATTTGACCTTGAACCGAAAATGAGCCTTCGGGGTACCAAATTTTAGAACCTCATATTTTTGTAAGTTTTGAAGATATAATCCTCATATTTTGCAGTCGATCGGTAAATAATCTTAGGTTTCTATTTTTTTATTGAATTTGTCTATTTTTATACAGGGTGTCCTAAATTCAGCGGCAAACATTCACATTTTCAAAGCCGCTAAAGTCCGTTTTTTCAAATGGGACACCCATTTAACTTTATGCACTATCAAATGTAGAATTTCATTTTCTATCGAACTGTATCAAGGTTCCCTATACCTATTCGTAACCATTTTCGAAATAATTGGGTTTTATAAAAATATCGTATGTATTTGCTTAAATGTTTACATGTTCCAATGGTGAGCCATGGAAAAACAATTGAGATCCAATATCCAATATGACGGATGATTAGTATGCGTTATTTATCGAAAGCTATCAGTGATAAACTAAATCTTCTAAATCGAAATGCAAGAATACTCAAACGCTGATATTCTCAATTTATTTTATACTCATGGAGAATGTTATAAAATTTTGGAGAGAATGTGTCGTGTGTTTAATGAACGCCACCCTTATTTGCCGCTAATGAACAAGTCAAAATTCAAGAGGATTGAAACGAACTTTTTGCGTTTTGGCAAGGTTAAAGTTACAAAAAATGTTCCGAAACCAGTGACAAATGCCGAGGATAACGTAATAATAATTAGCTTATTTCCAAGCAAACCCGCAAAGTTCAATACCGTCTGCAGAAAACGATTTGGGAATTTCTTCTTCATCTGTCCAAAGAATCTTGAGCGAACATCATATGCACCCTTATTTCTTCCAAAACGTGCAAGCCTTGAGACCTGGTGATGACGCCCGACGAGTAGAATTTTGCGAATTCATGTTTTTGAAAATTCAAGAGGACCCTCAATTCCTTTCAAAAATATTTTGGACCGATGAAGCGGAGAAGGAATAACAAATAGAAGAAACAAACATTTCTGGGCAGCAGAAAATCCGCACGCTTTACGCGAAACGCGTTCTCAAGAGAGGTTTAGCTTCAATGTTTTCGGTATGGTATTAAATGATCAGGTGCGGTACTCTATTTATGAAGACAATTTAAACAGTGATAAGTATTTGGAAATTCTACGAGGGACGGTTTCTGAATTTATAGAAGAAATTCCTATTGGTGAGCTGCAAAATTATTGGTATCAATTAGATTGGGCACCAACACATAATTTCGCTGCAGTTTATCTCCAATTATTTTGAATTTTTGAAGATCGCTGGATTGGTCCCAATGGCCCTTGGAGATGGCTCACGCGATCGCCTGATTTGACACCCCTAGACTTTTATTTATGGGGATTTATCAAAGGTAAAGTCTATGCTTCCCCAGTAAATAACCAACAAGATTTACTGGACAGGATACGAACAGCTTTTGCCGAATTAGAAAACGGACAAATTCAACGGGCCACAGCAACTGTACAAAGAAGAATTGAAATGTGTCTTCAAATGAACGGACAGCATATAGAACATTTGTTATAATTCAATTTTATTATTTTATTTATTTATTGTTGATTGTTAGATTGCTATAATTTTGAAGTTCACTAAAACCAGTTTAGAACAGTCTCGAACTTAGTAGATATGGTTAAAAATAATGTAAACAATTTATTACATTTTTATAACTTTAACTTTTCCGAAACGAAAAAATTTCGTTTCAATCCTCTTCAATTTTCTTTTGTTCACTGGCGATAAATGTGGATGTTTTTCATTAAAAACATGGCACGTTCTCTCCAATATTTTGTAACATTCTCCGCGAGTATAAAATAAATTGAGAATATCAGCTTTTGAGTGTTATTTTATTTTAAATTAAAAGTTTCAAATCAGCTGTCATGTTGAATAGAAAAGCACAACAATTGTTTTTCCATGGCTTACTACGGGAAGGTGTAAGCATTTAGCAAATACATATGACAGTTTAATAAAAACCTGATTATTTCCAAAATGATTACGAATAGGTATAGAGAACCTTAATACAGTTCGATAGAAAACTAAATTCTACATTTGATAGTACATAAAGTTATAGGGTGTCCCATTTAAAAAACGGACTTTAGCGGCTTTGAAAATGTGAATGTTTGCCGCTGAATTTAGGACACCCTGTATAAAAATAGACAAATTCAATAAAAAAAATAGAAACCTAAGATTATTTACCGATCGTCTGCAAAATATGAAGATTATATCTCCAAAACTTACAAAAATATGAGATTTTAAAATTTGGTACCCCGAAGGCTCATTTTTGGTTCAAGGTCAAGTATCTTAAGAACGCTTGAACCTAGGTATAGGACATGCTACATAAAATAGCATTAAAATTCTCCGTAGAATCCAAAAATATCATAAAATACAGGGTGTTCCATTTAAAATAGGCAAGTTGATACCAACTTCCGGTTAAACCGGAACAAAAAAAAGAAGTACCCTTTGACCTTACCTTAATCCCAAAATTTGAAATTTTTATCTAAATGGCATCATCAAAAACTTTTAATGAACGGGTTGCCATATATATATACAGGGTCTTAATTAATGTCGTAGACATATTTCAGGGAGTGATGATACTCGACAAAATAGGAAAAAAATGCCAGAATATACATGGTCAAAAACGCACCATTTTCGTTATACATACGTGTCAAAGTTTCAATTTTTTTCTCGTTGTTTGCGTTTTTTTTGCAGTTCCTTCTGAGACAATAGTTCAAATTTGGAACATGTATTACTTTTAAGAACTTCTACGATAAAATATCAAAATCGTGGATGGTAGTATACAGGGTGTTACATTTTGTTAAACCACCTACAAGTTTAGCTTGCAGAACTTTTTTTGGAGCACCTCTTTCGTATTTCGCATTATTCTCGTATCTATCACAGTTCTCGAACTTCTTTGCAATAATCGATGCATTGCATCGATGGCATGTAGGCGAAATTAAGCAAAAAATTAAAAAACGGATTTCATTTTAAATCAACCGACATGATAATGAACAATCAGATAAAATTCTTACAGTTAAAAATAAAAATAAAACAAAATTATAAAAGTTGTTGAAAATGTCCGCCTCTTGCTAGAATGCAAGAATCGAGTCTTCGCCTCATGGACTGATGGATTCTGTCAAATATTCCAGGAGTATTGCGAATGATGTCGCATGAAGCTATTATTCTGTTTCTTAAATCATCTTCTGTCTGGATTGGGGTCTGATACACCAATGTTTTCAGGTGTCCCCAGAAGAAGAAATCCAGGCTATTCAGATCTGGAGATCTAGGGGGCAATGGCTGAGTTTCCCCTCGCTCTATCCAACGGTTGTTAAAATTATTATTTAGGAACTCCCTCACCTCTATGTTGAAATATGGTGGTGCACCATAGTGCATGAACCACATTTGATTTCTAAGAAGAATTGGCACGTCTTCTAGCAATACCGGGAGTTCGTCTTCGAGAAATTGACGATAATATCGTCCGTTTAGCCTTGCTGGCAGGAAAAATAGACCTATTAAATAATCTCCAATAATGCCGGCCCACATATTTACCGAAAATTGTTGCTGGAAATTATTTTCATGTTTCCAATGCGGATTCGATTCTGCCCAAAAATGATTGTTATGAAAATTACGTATGGCATTCCTAGAAAAGGGGCTCGCATTTGTAAGAACCACTGGCAAAAATTTAAACGGAATGGAAAGTCACGTGGGAGAAAAGGTTGAACCCTTTGGATGTGGTAAGGATACATTAAGTTGTCTAATAAAATTTTCCATACAAGCACAAATGAAATTTTAAGCGTTGCTGCAATTTTTTCGTACTGGTAGCAGGATCATTTTCTACTGCATTCAGGACTGCTTCCTCGACTTCAGGAGTCCTAACCGTTATATTTGCTCCTGCTAAATGACTGGATTTCTTGAATGATCCATTTTCACATAGCCGATTATATACCTTTGTAAATGTTTGTCTATTGGGCACCATGTGATTTGGATATTTCTGTTCATGGAGTCATCTGGCTTCATCACAATTGCCGTTGGCAAGTCCATAAATGAAATGAATTTCTGCATATTCTTGATTTGTGAATTCAACCATCATTAAACAACTAGAAGCAACTACGGAAACGTCAAACAAAAAAAGTTTTTCTTACAAAATATCAGATTAAAGAACAGAATTAACAAATGACATGCCTCAGCCTACTACCTTTTTTTTCCAGTTTCATTATTTAACCTACACTTAATTTGCATCTATGGCAATTATTGCAAATAAGTCGAAAACTGAGATAGATACGAGAATAATACAAAATACAAAAGAGCTAAAGAAATTAACAAAGAGTTTAAATTTTATATCAGAATTCATACAGGGTGCTGCAAAAAAAAGTTCCGCAAGATAAACTTGTAGGTGGTGCAAAAAAATGTAGCACCCTATATACTACCATCCACGATTTTAATATTTTATGGTAGAGGTTCTTAAAAAATAATACATGTTCTAAATTTGAATTAAAAACGCAAAAACGAGAAAAAAAGTTGAAACTTTGATACCCTGTATAACGAAAATGGTGCGTTTTTGACCATGTATATATTGGCATTTTTTTCTTATTTTGTCGAGAGAAGCCGGCTTGGAATACTCAGATCACCCCCTGATATAAACTATGTCCACGACATTAATTAACACCCTGTCATATATATATATATATATATATATATATATATATATATATATATATATATACAGGGTGCCTCCGGTTAAGTCGGCACCATTGCTAACTTCCTTATTATTGGAGATATGAGGTCGGTTAAATTAGCAAACTAGTAGCATTTTTTCTGCTGATTAAGATAGTGAAATCAGAAAAACAATTGAACATCGCGTCTTCGAGTTATTCCAAAAAATGTATATTTTTTCAATGGAACACCCTGTATATTTTTCAATATAACGTTAGCAAATCGTCCTAAGAATAAAAAAGTTCATATGCACTATCTGCCTAAACCTAATAATAACAAAGTTATAACGATATTTTACTAACAGTCAAGTTGGCCATGAAATTAAAAATAAAAACAATTGATTGGGTGGCTTGGCGATATAAATGACAGTTTGTAGCTGAGGGGCGTTTTGTTGTAGCAGAAAAATAATATATGTACAGTTTTAGTTGCTTAAGCTTGTTTTAAAATGTTGTTCACGCATATTGAAAAATGTGATATGTTAGAAACATACCTTATGTGTAGGAAAAATAGTACTATGGCAATACAAGAATACCGCCGAAGATTCCCTACTCGTAATTTACCGGACAGGAGGTATTTTTTAGTTCTCTATAGAAAATTTAGAAGTAACGAGGAGGTTTTTAAAAAGACAAGGAAGAGAAATCCTTTTATAATAAGCGAAGACGTTGAAATTACCATATTAGCCTATTTTGAAGCACACAAAGAATACTCAACAAGGGATTTAGCAAGAGATTACGGTGTTAGTTTAGTGACAATATGGCGGATCTTAAAGAAGCACAAGTATAAGTACCGGCCAATTCAAACATTGTTGCCTGGTGATAATGAAAGAAGACTTGCGTTTTGCCATTGGTTGCATCATGTTTATGAAAGAAATAATGACATTTTGAAGAACATTATTTGGAGCGATGAATCCAATTTTTCCAACAAAGGTATGTTCAATCGCAAAAACGTCCATTATTGGTCGCAAGAAAATTTATTTCTCACTGATCCCAGAAATCCTCAGCATCAATTTAGTGTCAATGTTTGGTGTGGTATGAGAGGAAGCGAAATACTTGGACCTGTATTTTATGAGGGTACTTTGACAGGAAGGAGATATGTTGACCTGATAATTTCTGGGGCGTTAGAAGAATATTTGGACGGCGTTTTGGCTACACGACAACTAATTTACTTCCAGCAAGATGGGGCCCCACCTCATCAGTTTGGTGATGTAAGAATGATGTTGCAGAGATTATTTGGAGACAAATGGATTGCCACAAATGGTCCAGTTCGCTGGCCACCTAGATCCCCAGACATAACTCCTCTTGATTTCTATTTTTGGGGTTACGTGAAAAATGAAGTTTATAAGAAGAAATATGCAAATTTGGAAGAACTGAAAATTGAAATAAGGAGAATAATGGCGTCTATTGATGGAAGGACAATTTTAAAGGCGACGAGGCATGTGCTAAAATGTGTCCGAAAATGCATAGAACAAGATGGTGATGTGTTTGCTGATTTACTGTGACATTTAAATCTAACCAATTAAGTAATATTGTTTTTATTTGGAATTTCATGGCCAACTTGACTGTGAGTAAAAATATCGTTATAACTTTGTTGTTATTAGGTTTAGGCGATTAGTGCATATGAACTTTTTTATTCTTAGGACGATTTGCTAACGTTATGTCGAAAAATATACAGGGTGTTCCATTGAAAAAATATACATTTTTTGGAATAACTCGAAGACGCGATGTTCAATTGTTTTTCTGATTTCACTATCTTAATCAGCAGAAAAAATGCTACTAGTTTGCTAATTTAACTGACCTCATATCTCCAATAATAAGGAAGTTAGCAATGGTGCCGACTTAATCGGAGGCACCCTGTATATATATATATATATATATATATATATATATATATATATATATATATATATATATATATATGTTGATTCTTAGTGCTTCACGGTGGCATTTAAAAATACAATGTGTCTTCATCACTTCAAATTCACTACTGTCGTTCTGAAAAGAACAGGTTTGCTGACGCTTCGCCAAAATTTTTTAAGATCGATTATACTGGAGGCTATAAAATGGACCAAATTGCAATAAAAAAAGCAGTGCAATATTCCACCACCTATTTGAAAAAAGAAAATTGTGTAAAATCAAAATAGAAACAATTAAAAACAACAACGATTTAGTAATTTCAAAGCAAAATAGTATCCTCACCTTTATCGCAAAATAATTTCAAGCAGCTAACAGCATTGGCTCTAACAGCACAATGCAAAACGCCTTCTAGATTGTAGTGGAGATCATTCGTGAAAGCATCTATGTTAGCTCCTTTTTCAAGCAACACTTCCGCGACCTCTGCACTGTCTCCAAAAGCTGCGCAGTGTAACGGGGAGTAACACTTGCACATCAGATTTACATAGCCGCCTTGTCGAGATAGTATGTACTCTGTGCCGTCTTTACAACCACTGTAAGCTGTCAAGTGAATAGCGCTGAGTCCATAATTGTGCTCATAAAAACTTAAAAAGGTTTATGTTTTTAAAATATTGTTTATACAGTGTGTCCCAAATTGGTGGGGAACCTATATTGGTATCTCGAAAACTATAGCTGATAAAGAAACGGATAAATGGAAATAGTGTAATTAAATCTGCTTGTGATACTGCGAAAAAAAACTGCTGCATTTTCGAAAACCAGTTATAACTTTTTTAACCGCAAAGTATCTTATGCCCGTAAAAATGTTTCTGAATCAGCTTTTTAGAATTTGTTTGTCCATTCAGATTTTAGTGCCAACGTTTCGGTTTCATGGAACCCTTATCAACGGTATATTACACATGGAGAGTGTTTCATATTTATTTTATTTTCAAGTATGGTGGAATAAATTGCAAAATGTTTATTTAATTCTTTCATTGCCCCCGTATGTACAGGGAGTCTGGTTATATTTTAAACGTTACCATGCAGACATTATTATATGAATTATAAAAAAACTTTAAATAGAAAAGTTTTTTATTGGCATCGTTAGAATTTACAGAGAAAAAAACAACCAAAAGAGTTATTTTAAATGAAACACCCTGTATAATATATGTCCATCAAATGGGTTTCTTTTTGCTGAGTATAAATATACTGTTTTGATATTTTTATCCATAAGAGATGTATTCCCATTGACTCCCATATTTAGGGGAGTGTTCTTCGTCTTTCTCTTACACATATATTATACAAGATGTTGCATTTAAAATAACGAAGTTGATGCTCATTTGTTAATTTTCCGATCGTGTTTTGTTTGCTGTTTTGTAAATACTAACGATTCCGATAAAACCCAAAAACTTTGGTATTTAAAGTTTTTCGATAACTCATATAATAAAGGCAGAAAATTATATACAGACAGCCACTTTGTATATAATTGGTTTACCTTGGTTCGGAGAACCGACGTTGTGCATCGCCGTTTATTTCCAGTCGCGCTGAAACTTGAAAAACTTGCTTTGTCCGCAAGTGAATGTACCTTTCGCTGCAGCAAATTATTTCTCGTAGCATCGACCATCGACAGGTTGGACCTTAGATGAGTGCCCTATTTCTATGTAAAGGTATAATTATTTATTTTTAATTGTTATGGCTGAAATATAAAATCCCGCATTAAATTCAACATTTGACTTTGCATTAAATTAAATTTGATACAGTCCATATATAAATTACTTTTTACTCCAGAGCTAAGATAATCATCAGATTAACTTACTGCCAAAAAAAACAAAAGAATATTTTTCTTATTTTTCTATTGGCTTGGCGCAATTAAATACTACATTTTATTGTATGTACCAGCGAACTCGCAGACTTCGTTTTTACCATACCCCCATAGATCTCTTGTTTCTTGCAGGAATGAACCCTATGCTATTATAAGCCGGGCAAGCGCAAACCTATAAGAAACTGCTCTTCAAGAAACTTTCCCTTATATGCGGAAGTATTTGGCTTTGTAGCATATAGCCAGGTATTTTTATTATGTAGAGTGCAGACAATCAAGAATCAGAACAATGTTTTTTAAATTTTATATTATATGTAAAAATATGTAAATATCGCTTCCATTTCTAAGTATTAAAACGTACCTTCTATTAGGTAATTTTTATTAAACCTGGTATTCATTTTAGTATTCAGTTAATTCGGCAGTTGATTATGGAAAAATGTGTATTAATTTCTCAGATAAAAAATAATTTGTAGTGGTTAGTTATGCCAGGTCAATAAAAGAGCAAAAATGCATTTTTTGTGAACAAATAAACGTATGTCCTTTTAGTCATGTGAAACACCGTTAAAAATCTAAAAAAATGACGTAAAACCCTATATGGCATTCATAAGAATCCAAAATTGGGTCACTAAAATATGAGTAAATAAACGAATTCTACAAGAAAAGTTACTTCAGAAATGTAGTTGCGGATCCGAGAAATTTTGAATCATAAAAAAATAACCGCTACTTTTTTCTGAATCATCTCAAAAACTATAACAACTAGAGACAGTTTTGGAGTTACTCACAGGAATAATATAAGTGTGCACTTTTTTTTCACTAATAGTATCTTTTCGGGGGCTTTTTAGGAATATGCGGAGTACTCTCACACGTACGTTGTCTGATTTATAAAAAAAATGGCCAAGAAAAAATAAAAATTAATGTCTTCAAAATTATCGCACATAGAAAAAAATCGTTTAACTAAGAAATGTAGGGCAGATTATTACCTAAAAAAAGGTATTCATATTTTTTTCTGCAATTCTCATAATTTTTGCAAAAATGAAGTTTTGAAAACGGATATATGTAGGTAATAGAATAGTCTAAAACTTTCCTTCTTAACCGTTTCTCTGTCACTAATGGTTTCCGAGAATCAATACATTTCCTACCAATTTGGGAGGATACGCTCTATAATCATAAATATAATAAAATTAAACTTCCCGACTTTTGAAATAGATGATAATTTTTCTATTTTAACTTATAAGCGAATTAATTTTTAAAATGAATCTTAGCCCGATGAAAATTAGGCTCCGCGGGCATCCCTCGATGTATCCCAACTATATGGCAAAGTTGGGGTCCATTTAAGAGGTCTTCTATTTTCCATTTGATAGATTTTAGATTCGGTGTACGTATTGTGTGTTCAGGGTGGCCCGTTTATCTTGGGACACTACCTTTTCGAGATGAAACAAAAATTAGTTGGGGTAATTTGAGTAATTAATTAATTTTTTTTCATATACACATTTATATATATATATATATATATATATATATATATATATATATATATATATGTATATATAACTTGATGGGTTTGATGCAACGTTTCGGATTTATTGACATTTATCATCATTATTTACTATATATTTAAGGTATTTCGTTATTTTTTGAAATTCTGTCTGAGCCATAGAAAAGGCAAACTTAATTTTTATTTACTGCCTAATACCTAACTCTCAAAATAAAAAGTGACACAGTGTTGCCAAATTTCGCATATAGTTACTTTTCTCAACATTTTCAAATGAAACCCCTTGAATATTATATTAGACCTAAATAGGGAACTAAACGAATATGTCAATGATATACAACAACATGGATCTGCCAAATACAGCTTCGGACTTATAGACGATTATCTTCAGTACATTTTTTTTACTTTATAATAGCTTTCGAAACATTGTTAAAGAAATATTATTATTTAGATAATGATTTACAGATTTTTGCATTGTTAATCGAGTGGGTTTAAATTAAGTTTACTTTTCTTCCAGGAGGCACTCCATATTTAATAAGGGGTTGGATATTATTTAGTGACGCTGGGAACTTACATTCTGTTTAAGAAATACTGGATCTAACATTTGAATTGCGGTAGATATATTGATATATTCAACAAAAGTTTTCTTCGAACGCATATTTTCTTTTTGATTTGGCATAGTTACACAAATCTGTTGGCACATTATACGCTTGTCTAAAAATGTTTACTATAAAGGAAAAAGCTGATATGTTACAGTGTTTTTTATTAAAAAATAAAGTCGTACTCTGGCTCTTATGGATTATATAACTAAATTTCCATAATTACAGCCCTCACAAAAGTAAAATCTTTCAAAGCTTTTACCAATAGTTTAGAATAAATGAAAACTTGCCAATGGAGAAACGGAGACGTCGTCAACTTTTGACTGAGGACAAGCAACTCAATTTTTGTTGCATTTTGAAGAGACACCTTATAATTCAACCAGGCGTGCATCTTTGGATTTGGACTTCAGAAGAACAACGCTGCCAACGTTCTTTTAAATAAACCAATGGAAGCGTTATAAATATTGTTCAGTTTAAAAATCGGAACAGTATAATTACTCCAGGTTAGATTTTCGCAATATTCTTATGGATTTATTAGAAAATATATTTGCTAATATTATTTGGTCTGTTGAATGCTTACAACCTCAACTAAAATTTTTTGCCGAAAAAATACCTATTAGTGAAGATTGAGAATAAAAAAAAGTTATGCAAGTTACAAAATCGAAGGTTTGGTGTGGCATTTATAGGTCCAAAATTACAGGCGCTAAATTTTTGTATCAGCATTTAAATTTCCCGCGTTACTTTTAAATAACAACCAACGCATTGGGAAAGTGAAGTGCCTCCAAGAGAACGAGCAAATTTAAATTGGCAACAGAATGGTGGTCCATATGACAGAAGTAATGAAATAACCAACTTTTTGAATACACATTATAGAGAATGGAAAACTATGCCTTACATTAGAGGAGCTTCGACCTTACCCCCCCCCCCTAGATCTCTTTCTGTGAGGTGCACTTAAAGATCTGGTACACAAACACAAACCATCAACTGCGCAGGAACTTGAATACTGGATTGGGGAACATATTCAATATCTAACAAACTGAATATGTTATCTAGCGATTATGATAGCTTCGGTTCAAATATTCTTAAGCATGAGAACTAAAATGCGCAGCTGCACCGTCGACTATAAACCACAGTCAATGCCTTAATAAAACGGGAACATGTTCCAACTGAATTGATTTAATTGTCAGCGAGAAACTGGCGGTAATTACGTCTAGTTGATCTTCTTGGCAGAAAAAAGGGGAAATTTAAACTAAATGCTAATTCTAAAGCTAGGGTTTATATACTAGTCGTGTGCGGTGATGAATGGTGAGTTTATGAAAAGCATAATATAACTTTCTAATGATTTACAAGTTTTTCCAAATAGCTTCTCCTATGTTTGAGCTAGAAGCAGCTTTCATATATTTGGAATATCGACACTACACTTACTGAATATGCCTTGATTCCATTCGATGAAAGCTGCTTCAATAAACTTTCGTTTTCGCCAGAGCTGCTCTGACAATTGCATCCGGTGTTGGTTTGACCAGCCTTGTTTCGCTATGCCCGATTTTGACGTCTCTCCCTTTTGAGTATGATTAAAATTCTCTTTGACTCTTACATTAGGGCAAGAAGATAGATTTGTTAGTTTTTTTTAAGTTCATACACAAATATATGTGTGAATTATTAGATATAATTAAGGAATTTAAGGAAGACAGAACACTCTTTGAACGAACAACGTTACCTCTAAATAGGTTTTTACTCACCAGATAATGCCCTTCCGATGCGGTTTTCTCTCTCTTCAGTAGTAGCCAATATTTATATGAAGTGGTTTAATGAGCACCCAATAAATACTGCTCAAATCAAGCCTAAACTCTGGCGTAGGTATGTAGATGATATTTTTATTATTTGGTCTACAAATGACAATCATTTGAGAGCATTTTTCAATCACTTAAATAGCATTTATTAAGTTTACAATGGAGAAAGAGGAAAATTCTTCTTTGCAGAGGGCATCTGAAATACAGTGTACCGAAAACCCACAAGTTCAATATTCTTGTTTGAACAATGGCAAATGTGCTATGAATTGTTCCACCAAACTACAGATAGTTAAAAAAATGAAAAAAGGGAGAGGGTACAAAATAAAAGTTTCCTATTTTGATTTTTGAGTGTTAAATAAGTCCCTGACAAATTAAACATATGTTTAATTAGTTCATTTTATGTATTTTTATTTATTTCTATTGCTGAAAAAAAAGCCAAAATGTATACAAGAAAACATATACATTAAAAGGTTCACAAAATAAAAAAGGTAATACCAAACGATAAATAAGTCTTAAGAAATGGTTGATATATGTTTGAACGATTTAAGGGTGTCTCGCGAAACATACTGACAGAGCTCCCCCTCTGTTTCAGGGTGATTCAAGTTGAGTGTCCTATTAAAAATATCTGGAGAATAAACGAATAGGATGTTTTGAGAATTTCGCTTTGGCCATAGATGAACATAATATACTCTGATTATAAAATATTTTAAATTGCGCGGTGTTGCCGCTTTTACCTCAAACCGGAGGCATCATCCGTTTTTTAAATGAAATGCCCTATATTTTATTAAATTTTTATATTTTTCTAAAAAATCCAAGTACTTATTGAGTTATTTTTCTCATGCCTAAATTTAACTGTTTTCGAGAAAATGGCGCTAGAACAATGACAATTTTGAACCTTTGAAGCTCGAGAAATCTCAAACGAGTTTACTTGCAACGAAATGGATTTCACTTATCTGTCTTAATATTTAATTGTCTATCTCCTGACACCAATTTCAGGTTTGGCAGGAGACGCCAAAAATGCATTTCGTTAATTTCTGACTTTAAACTCAGAATTTAGTTAAATTCCGACTTTAAACTCAGAATTTAGTTAATTTCTGACTTTAAACTAAGAATTTAGTTAAATTTCGACTTTGAACTCAGAATTTTGTTAAATTCTGACTTTAAACTCGGAATTTAGCTAAATTCTGACTTTAAACTCAGAATTTAGTTAAATTCCGACTTTAAACTCAGAATTTTGTTAAATTCCGACTTTGAGCTAAGAATTTTGTTAAATTCTGACTTTAAACTCAGAATTTTATTAAATTCTGACTTTAAACTCAGAATTTTGTTAAATTCTGACTTTAAACTCAGAATTTTGTTAAATTCTGACTTTAAACTCAGAATTTTTGTTAAATTCCGACTTTAAACTCAGAATAAAAAAATAAAAAAAATTGTGGCCCTTCTACGCTTCCGTAGGAAATAAATAATTTGCTGACCAGAATAAAAAACGTGTTACCATCGTAATTTATTAAAAAAAACTTCACCAAATTTGAAACGTGTAATTAGCTTCACTAGTAGTATACGCTACCATAAAAATAATTATTTAATTCAGCCCTTAAGGGGGAACTGCACGCAGTAATATGGATCATTTCCAAGCCTTCCGCCGCTGCAATATTATGTTAAAACTATAAGAGATATGTATTAGCTTCAATGTGATTTTAATAGGGAAATATATATAGTTGGGCGCTAAAGGTGAATTTTTATGAAAAAATCAAATCTAGAATTATAAAATAAAAGTAGATTTGTCCATTTTCTACCATTTTTTGACCACTATTTGACGCAGACCTTCGCATATAATTTTTTGTCCACAAAATGAGTCTTTACCGCCTTACACTGATCCTTTATCTACGTAACTGCAAAATTTGAAATTGTAAATCGTACTCATGTCTTTGTATTTCTGCAGTGCGTGAACCCTTTGGAACTCATTTTTAACGAAAATGTAATTTAAATCACCTATACATAACACATTTTTTTGAGGTCGGACGTGCAGGAAGTTTTTTTTTAATGCTAGATACCTTTTCATCTTACTTTCAACTCGACTAGACCTTGTCGCTGGGTTTTCACTTTTTGCGTGCAGTTCTCCCTTAAGGGCAAGTTTATTCTTAGCAAAATTTACTAAAACCGTGCGACACCGCTATTTATAAACCAACCTTAGCGAAAATATAGTCCTGAGAGACACACATGCGCTTTAAGTCACCGTAAAAATAATTGTTTAAATCAGCCCTTAAGGGTTACTTAGCTCTTAAAGATTTGTACCAAAACCGTGCGACCACCGTTATTTATAACTAAAACTCAACGAAATCATAGTCATGATAGACATTTTACAAGAGCTTTGTGCTACCATAAAAATATTATTTAATTCTGCCCTAAAGGGCTACTATACTCCTAAAGATTTTTACTAAAACCGTGCGACCACCGTTATTTGTAAATCAAACACAACAAAAATATAGTCCTGAGAGACATTTTACAAGAGCTTTATGCTACCACAAAAATTATTATTTAATTCAGCCCTAACGGGCTACTTTACTCTTCAATTTTTTTCCTAAAACAGTGCGACCCCCGTTGTTTATAAATCAAACACAACGAAAATACAGTTCTGAGAGGCATTTTATAAGAGCTTTATGCTACCACAAAAATTATTATTTAATTCAGCCCTAAAGGGCTACTTTACTCTTAAACATTTTTACTAAAACAGTGCGACCACTGTTATTTATAATATATATAGTCCTGAGAGGCATTTTACAAGAGTTTTATGCTACCACAAAAATTATTAGTTAATTCAGCCCCAAAGGGCCACTTTACTCGACATTTTTACTAAAACAGTGCGACCACCGTTATTTATAAATCAAACACGACGAAAATATAGAGCTAAGTGACAATTTACAAGAGCTTTATGCTACCACAAAAATTATTATTTAATTCAGTCCTAAAGGAATGCTTTACTCTTAAAGATTTTTATTAAAACAGTGCGACCACCATTATTTATAAATCAAATGCAGAAGACAGTAAGACTAGCGTGGATATTCCAGCTCAAACTAGCCTCTTAAAACTTTACGGTTCAGGTATCCACGGGACGGAGACTTTAAGCACCACGGCACACGACTAGTATATAAACCCGTAGTTTTCGTGTTTGCATTTAGTTTACACTTGAAAATGATTGGAGATAGCTACCATTCGAAACGTCGTGATACCAAAATAATAAAGACTATGCAAGTCCGACAGAACGAGTTTAGTGAAAATGTAATGCACGTCTGCATCTAAAATCTACCTAAAAATTTACCATATTTTGTTTATTACAGGTTCAAAACGCTTCTGGCCTACTAGATTATTTTTGGCTCTACAATTAAAGTTTCATAGTGGCATACAGATAAACATCTTTTATTTTTTAAACCGAAAGCGTTCATATGAACTTTTTTCTTAAAATCACCCAAAAATAACCACCCTGAAGAATTGGCATCCAATCGTGAAACATCTTGTATATATAATGCCCGGTCTCTTAAAAATGGAACTATTTACGACCAACATTTATGTGCCATTTCCTTGAAAAAAATTACTTAATGAATCAGGGCGTTAAATATTTAAAGTTACTTAGGAAACACTCTGTATACAATAAATATGGCAAATATTGTAAATATTCTTACTTTAACTGAGCCCCAAGCTCCAACAGTCCAGTCAACAAATCCGATCTCTTTAAAAAGGCCGCCCATAAGAATCCAACGTTAATTTCCAAATGGTTTGCGTCCTGAAATACATCTTTCAAATTCTCTGATGAAACACTGTGCCATTCGATTTCATCGGGAATCTTAAGCTGGCTTGAAGTGAGTTTTCTTAGTTCTTCCAAGGACTGTTTGATGACGTCATAGTGTAGATGAAGGTGTTGAATGCTTGAGGAGCTGCTCTCAGTAATATTATCAGCCGACGAGATAGACGGAAAGCCTGTAATACATAAAGTAAAGTATATACAGGATTTCAAGTTCAGGTGATGCCACTATTTCTATCTCCGAAACGGTATGTTCTACAATGTCAGTTAAATTAGAGCAAAGTTGCCATTTTTGCTAAGATTCGTTTACCGTCTTGCCCAACTCCTGTTAATTTGTCAGGTACAGGTAATTTGCAAAAAGCTCCTTAATATATTTCAAGGAATATTTCAGAGACTATAAATTTTTCGAGACACAGAGAGAATTTTTTCTCTCTGCAACCTGGCTACCATCAACTTAATTTTTTTAAATACGGACCTGGATTTTTTATTCTCATTTTAGAACGATTTTTATCCACTTTCTAATGATGTTTTTTACAGCTTTGATTTCATAATTTAAAGTCCGTTATGCATTTTATTTAATATTGAAAACATAATTAGAAATTAAGTAAATAACAATTAAATACTAATATTGTTAACAAACAGTGTTTTAACCTTTGAATAAATAAACAACAGGAAATAGCCCATGTATTATTTTAAATTAGTCGGCTTTTGGCGGAAGTACGTCATTTTTGGGACCTTATTTTTCTGATGTTTACGTTTTGGTTTGTTGACGTGTGATGTCAAACCATCGCCGTCGTCTTTGCAAATTTAAGTTTAAATTTTAGCAGTTTATAAGTAATACGCATATCGAATTAATTTAGAAACAAGTACTGAAATCCAGAATACCCTATATGCTTTGTCATCTTACGGAAAATATAATAAGTAAGATATGAAAGCATATTTATTTACCAAAATTCAATAAACAGCATATCTCTTATGGTGTCTACAATAAAATTATTTACTCATTCATCTTATTCTCTTCAAACTGAGCAAAAAAAACATAGAATGGAAGCCTTCACGGCTTTGATCAATGAATAGAATGGAAATAAAAAAATATATAATTACACTAAGAATAGCTCATCGAGGCACAGATAGTTGGGCTACTTTGGGTTAGTTTTTGGTTACCTGCAACAAATAAATTAATAAATACAAGAAAAATCCTATATTTTTACAGAAAACAAAATGTTAAAAGTGATTATAGAAATTAAAAAAAATGTATGTACCTGTTTTAGGTTTTTGAACATTCTATTCTATCTTGCCTGTTAAACAAATAACAGACCCATAAAAGGAGAATATAATGTTAGATATTAAAACTTATTTTTTCCCATGAAATTACTCCTAGAAACCCATAACTCCAACTTTTTTCTTTCGTTTTAAAACGTACTTAAGGTTATTTAAATGTATTGACCTAACAAAATATTACATGAAGTGTTACGCTACTGTGTTTTTTATATACCACTTGGTTCCTAACCTGACTTTAAGAACTATCATTTTAATTATAATAATAATTATTTCTGCCTCATGATAGATAGATATATGATATATATATATATATATATAATCGGATTTAAAAGTGTCTAGTTAATTTCTTACTTACTAAAATACAAATGCGCTTACCGGTGGAACGAAATCCCTTTCTTCGAATTTAAATTGGTCAAACCATCGCGAAGTAATGGATGAGTCGCTTAATGTCATGATATATGACATATATATATAGTAGCAAAATCGCGAAAGATCCCTTATAAATAAAAAGAGGCAGATGGAGAAAATGAAGCTATGGACCGGCCATGGATTACGCTGAGTACAAGACAAATAATTCTGCCTTTGATAAGCTTATTCAGGTATAGCGGGTCCAAAATGCATGGACCATTATGCAACACAACATCCTCAGAAATTGAACGTGTGGGCTGGTATTTTTGGAAATTCTATTGTGGGTCCTTTAAGCATTTTTCATCATCTCTATCGGCACAATTGACGACGTTTCGCTCTTTTGGGGCTCATCAGGCCAATGCAGCCATATGGTAAAAATGACGAAAAATATTCAACGGTAGCTTTATTTGAATATATACGATGAAAATTAGAGAATAAGGCAGTAAGAAATTAACTCAAAGAGTAAAGAGGTGTCATGCCTTCTATGGGTATCTAAGGATGAAAATGCCTTTGATATATCGGCTTTTAGGCCAAAGTTTCAATAAGAACAAAAAAGTAATTAACGTCCTGTGTTCTTATTGAAACTTTGTCCTAGAAAAGCCGATATCACGGATTTTCATCCTTTGGAGCCGTCGTTTACATCTATATACTTCTACATTGCTACTAGAGGTTCAAATAACAAGCCTCACACTGATACCAATAGATGACACCTCTTTACTCTTTGGGTTAATTTCTTACTGCCTTAAATTTTCATCGTATATATTCAAAATGCCGTTGAATATTTTTCATCATCTCTACCATATGGCTGCATTGGCCTGATGAGCCCCAAAAAGGCGAAACGTCGTCAATTGTGCCGGTAGAGATGATGAAAAATGCTTAAAGGCTTGTCGGTATAACGGTCTATGATTTTTGGACCCTATACCTGAATAAACTTATCAAAGGAAGGCAGAATTATTTGTCCGAATGGCCGTTAAACTTCCTACTAATTTATCTACGGACGTTATTCACTTTTTTGTTCTTATATATATAATATATATATATATATATATATATATACTTATATAACCTAACCTAACCTAGTTAGCGAGAGATGAGAAAAAAGTCATTTAAAATTTTTTTTGTACGGGGTTTAGTTTTTAGATAATTTAATGGTCAATAAATAAGTAGAGAATTTCAAATTGAGACATTTTTTACATATCTCACCTCTAATTTTCTCGAAAACTATCTCTTCTACTACTACACTAAAAAGAATAAATTGTTTTTTCTACAAAAAAAAGCACACTTATGCGAGTGTTATTGCACTTCGAAATAAAAATCACTACTAAATATTGTACTTTGATTTAATAAGAGTTTATGCAAACTGCGAAATACTAAATAAAAATGAAGGCGTAGGAACCTCTGGTATTCCGCGTGATTTTATCAGTAATTTTTTTTAGCACCTAAATGTGGAATTTATATAAATAAACTCATACGATACAACCTGAATGTTATAATTAGCCAAATTGAAAAAAAACGATTTTTGTCAGATACGACATTTTGTCTTAGTATTCCTATACTAAAACAAATTACCATATTAAGACAAATTGCCGTAAAGTAAGTATATTTTATATAAAAATAAAAAAGAATAATATTAATATAATTTTAATATGTCATATTAAAAAATAATATTTAAAACTATAAAAAAACTAATCACTATCAATGGTTGGTTTTTCTGCTACAGGCAGATCTTGCCAAAATTGTAACTTCTTTCGGTGGAAAGATATCAGGTAACTTTTGTAATAATTTTGTCTTCCTATCTTTGTCCATTTTTTTAGGATCCAATCTGAAAGTAGGTTTTGGTAAAGTTTCTTTTAAATGTTTGGCCAGAAGAAAGTTGAGTTCTACTAATTCTCCACCAAATTACTTTTATAATAAAGATTCTTAGAGTCCCTTATAAAATGAACTTCAACAAAATTGGCTAAATAAGGTTTTGGCGTAATTTTATTAATTTTGAATCGCGAAAAAAATCTATAAAATTATGAAAGTTATTAAGGTTTGTCTCAATCACCTCTACCATGGAATTATTGGATTTTTTTACACACAATTTGCAATCCTCAAAGTCTAGTACCTTCCCTGTTTGTTTTAATGACTTTTCCACCTGATGGTTTTTGACTTTTTTTTTATTATAATCATCAACTTTAGTTTAGTACTTATTTATAAATAGGATACAATAATTTCCACCCCCATGCCATGTAAAAATGACCAGTATATCCAAAAAAAATATCTAAATGAAAAAATATCAATGGCGTACCTTTTTTTCTTCAAAAATTTGCAAAGCAAATCCCATTTCTTAACATGAACTCAACAATCACCCCCTATCGCACTTGTTTTGAATCACCTTTTATATAATATATAATTATTGCCTTTGACCATTTTCTGATTGGTCGGCACGGGTGCGAAAATTAATGTATACTTTGAGGAATAGGCATATCCAAAACAGTTTTTGTATACGACCGGGCGTTTCACTTTATCGCGCGAGGACGATATAGTGCTGTTTTACAGCCAATAAGTCCGTAAACATTTTTACATATTATTGCCAACAGAATTTAAAAAAAAAAAAGAAAAACTAGTGTAAGTAATCTTTTATTTCTATCCAACATCTGCAAAAAACAATACCTAAACAAACATAACCTTGAAACTTATCGGCACTGTTGAAAAACCTCATAACTATTTTGCGTTTATATCAAGGGTATTATATTATAACATCAACATACTCAAACACTATAGAAACTCAAAACCAAACCATTAAAACTGAGAGCAGTCAACGCTAAACAGAAGACAACAATACTCATAGAATACAATAGAATTCTAACCTCACTTTTATAATTTTTTGTCCTATGTGTCATCGCTTACTGCGAGATACCGAGTCCAAATGTCGTAACTAACATATTTTATTGCAGATAAGACAAACTGACCTAGTACTAGTAGATACGACTTTTTGACCTGGTAAACGGTCAATTTTTGCAGATACGACAAATAAGTGTTACTTAAGATCACTATTTCTAATACAGAGATGACTTCCAGACCTTGTCTACATAATAGACAGTGCCTAAGTGAACCAAAATTCGGTTTAACCTAAAAAACACAATTTTTGCAGATACGACTTCTTGTCTTAGGAGGGCAGTATATAATCTGCATCTTACAGATGGCACTATTTCACAAATCAGAATGTTCAAAAGTAGTACTTTTAAAACATTGGATACCTAATATTAATATTTTCTAAAATATAATAAAGCATTTTAAAACCAATAAAATTTATGGGTACTTATTCACATTTCCAAAATTATTTTCGTATTTCTAGGATATCTTTTGTTTTTATTTGCATAGTTAATATTAATTTTACTGAATTTTCTTCTATCTTAGTATGCCTTAGATGTATATATTTCGTATTTATCTAATGTTGTATTCTGTACTAAATTTGAGTAAATTTAAATGAAATAATAATACTTGGGCTTGTTTTTATTTAAAACGTAATTTAGACTGAATTAATAAAAAAATATTTATATTTAATTATTTATGGCCTATCGGGCCTTAAATGCGTTGATATTTTGTATCTGCTTAATTTTTCTAAATAACTTTAGTTACTTACAGAAAAATATAATTTTCTAGATCAACTAAAAATAACCATTCTGCTTATTTGCAAAAAAAAAATCATTAAATTTTATTTATTAAATTCAAGTTAAGTAATAAAAAGAAAATAGAAATACAAAAGGACAGTCGAAACGAATCAAACAAAAAAATTCATGCATTTTACAGCTTATGAAAGCATAATATAACTTTCTAATGATTTACAAGTTTTTCCAAATAGCTTCTCCTATGTTTGCGTCGTTAAATTCTTAGTTGTAGGTATTTCTTCGTAGCAAGCTTTAGATCAAATTAATTTAATTACTGGGCACGTGTCCCGACAGTTCATCATTTAGAATTCGTTCTCGCTATGTTAATTTATTTTGCCAGGCGGCAAAATTGCCACATTTTTTTATAACTACGATAAGAGGCTCTTTCAAACCCAGTGTTAATTTTAAAGCATCAGTAACAACAAACGTTGAATTTAAACCCCTGAATAAATATAAGCGTATTTGTACGAAAGGTTTATTATGTAAAAAGTGAAATTTAATATCTAAAATAAGATATGAATTTTAATATTTCGCCGATTTTTTGTTAAATTGGCACTTGAAATAATGTATCACACTAATTGGCTTGTTTTAGTCCATACCTTAATTATAATTCTCTTTCAAAAGTATAATTTTTTAAATTACTTTTTTAATTTCAAAGTAAAAATAAAAGAAGATACGCCACTGAAAATCGGAAACAAGGTGTTGTTATTTTGACGGGCCCTTGTTTTGGATTCTTGGGACCTTCCCGGTCTCGTCAAGACCACGTCTAGGCTCTTTTCTGTACATTTATTTATTATATAATATAATATATATAAGGTTTTAACACAAAGAATCACAACAAATTACAAAATATGTAATAACAAAAGAATTTCCTAAATTTTTTTTCTTACATTTTGCAGCATTGTTGGCGTTATTTTCTCACAACATTCTAATTTTATTTTAACATCGTCTACATGTCATGTAAACTATGTCTTTGATAAAATCCCATGTGGTTAAATTAATTGGAGTTATATCAGGCCAAAGTGACCAATTTATAGGACCGTTATTGCTAATCTATCGGCGGGAAAGAAAATTGTTTAAAAATTGATCACATCCTCTATCACGATGTGGAGGTTTCACATCATGTTAAAATTATTGAACATTTATTACAACTTCTAAAGGAAAGTTATTCATTATTTATCGATGTAGCCGTTACTTGATGGAAATTCATTATACACTAGTATACAAAATCAACACGTTTAGTTTATTAATTTCCACTTATTTATTTCTGCTTGACAGCTGTTCCGACACACTGTGTCTTTGTCAAAAGCTAACTTAAAACTGACCCTAAAATCTGTACCAAATATAAAAAAATATATATAAAAATCTTAATGGTGTCAATAAAACAATATCGGTGTTTACCCACCTCGTCTATTCTTTAGGTATAAAGATTTAACAGAGGGGAACCATTTAAGTCCAACTGGTCATTCAATAAAATATTTCGGGTTTTCCTCTTGTTAATTTCTAAACTTTCCAAATGGTTCAATTTGTAGCTTTTATTAGCCATATGCAAAATTTTATATTCGTTTTTAAATGTATGATTTGCTTCTATCAAATGTTTAGCGTAATTGGAGTCTGTTTTTTCTTTATTATATGAGGATTTGTGTTTTTTTATACGTTTATTGAAAGATCTACCCGTTTGGCCAATGTAAACTTTATCACTTCTTATGTGACAGCTCCAGCTCACACGATTTCTAATAAATTAATAGACATTATTAATACATTTTGTAATTTTAAACCAAAAATTAGTATCAAAAGTAGTTTAGAATTAATTAACAATATAAAAGATGTCACAATCCCAAATAATGCCATATTAATCTCTTTAGATGTACAAAACTTATTTCCTAGTGTCCTCCCTATTGAAGCTATTAACTTAGTCGATAATTTATTACTCAAAAATAAAGTTAATCATATTATTAAGAATGATATATTGGATTTGTTAACAGTGTGTGTAAATCAAAATTACTTTGAATTCAATGGCTCCATGTATGTAAGTAAAGAAGGTTTAATAATGGGTAATCCTTTGAGTCCTATACTAGCAGAAATATTTCTAGATAATATTGAACAATTAATGTATAATCACCCGTTAAGAAAAAGTTCATTTATTAGTATAGATATGTAAACGACATACTAGCGTGTTTCACGGGAACAGAGAGACAACTAAGGTTATTTTTAGATTTTATTAATAATTTACATAAAAATATTAAATTTACGTTAGAAGTGGAACAAGATAAGACAATAAATTTTTTGGATTTAACAATTATGAACAATAACAATAAACACGATTTTCAAATTTATCATAAACCATATTACACAGATATAACAATACATAAAACATCAAATCATCCTTTTGCACATAAAATGGCAGCTTTCAACAGTTTTGTACATCGTTTAATTAGTATACCTATGTCATCATCGCACTCTTTTTAAAGAGGAATAATTATAGCTGTTTTAAGGTATTCAGGGAATATACCTTGTATAAGGGATTCATTTATTAGTGTTGTAAGGGCCTCTATGACTGGGAGCGGCAGGTTCAGGAATATTTTAATTGATAAGCCATCAGTGCTACATGTGGATTTGCTTGTGATGTTGTTCATTTCTTTCAATAGTTCCATGCTGCTAACACGGCTTAAGAAAAGACTATCACCGACATTTTTCGATGAAGGGAGAAACGAAAGAGGGTCCAAACTTGGTGAGATACCAGAGGTTACATTTTTGCTTACATTAACAAAATAATCATTTAGGTCATTTGGCCTTGGCAAGATCTGACTCACAGGGTTTGATTTGTTTCTGATGATGATAATGGTATAATAGGAGCCGAGATCCCTATATAGAGAAGCGTATCTGAGACACACTGTATTTCGATTTAACCATCCGTTGTTGCAAAACCTACTTTTATCACACTGTTTTCAAAAATAACTCATTTATTCTATTTTTTTATGGTTTCATAGGTTTTATTAGTAAAATGTTCACCTCTCTTAAAAATCGCCGAATTCCAAACGTTGCACCTTTCGGCAAGTATAGTTCATAAACATACGACGACGACGCAAAATTTTTCTTACTGAATCTTTGAAAACGTTGGTTTGACTTTCTACTTCTCGTAAAGAAACTTCATCATTGTTATTGTTTTTAAAACTGACGTAAGCTGAAATTTAATTTTAAAATTATTTTAATGTCGTTTCCGTGGCATTGTGTGCATAATGCATACGCTATAAATCGTGAATAAACAAAAACCATATCTATTTTCTCATCATTTGAAAATTCCATGTTTCTTCCCAACTAACCCAAACTAATGTCAAGATAATTTTTGACTTTGTTCTAATTTTATTCTGTGATAAAATAACCTATTTGTTGCATTTGTTTCATCGCCATCTCAAAGAAGCATAAATGGCGTCATTTATGAATGAAAATGGAAATGTACGAAAAAATTTGCGTCATCAAAGAACAAATGAATATTTTTTAAGACCACTAATATGGTCTGATTAAAATAGGGCACACTTGGAGTCTTTTCTTTCAATTTAGAGAATTCCTTACTACATAATTAGTAATTTGTTGTGATTCTTTACGTCAAAACGTTGTTTTGTTATCAATAATAGTATTTAATGGTGAATGAATTAATTTTCATTTATGTTTTAAATACCAAATAAAAAGAAACAAAACGTTGCTAAGGACTTTGAATTATAAAGCCAAAACTGTACTTATAAAAATCCCCGATGACGACATTTTACAGTGTCAAACCGTCGTCAAAGGTATTTGTGTAGTACGGCATTAGAAAGGGAATAAAAATAGTTTTAAATATGAGAATAAAAATCCAGATAATAATAAAAAAAATTAAATTGATGGTGGTGGCCCGAATACGAAACATCGGAGGTGAAATTTGAAGCCACCGTTTTGAAGAGCGATAAAAAACTTGCAAGTTTAAACTATGTCTGGAAATTCGATAGTTTTTCAAATATTCGGAGAAATTTTTAGGCGTTTTTCACATATCATCCTGTATCTCAGAAACTAACAAGAATTGGGCAACACGGTAAAAAAATCTTGAATAAGCATCAGAAAGTTGCCATTTTCTCTAGTTTACCCGATCTCGTAGTATTTAACGTTTCGGAGGTAACAATAGTGGCATCACCTGTAGAACCAAAGACTGATTGTATTTGGATAGACAGTCCATCAGACAGGAAATAAAATAACCACATTAACTGGTCGTGTCACAGTTTAATTAAATGCACGTAACAGTGACGTAACTACAAATCTTGGGCCACTTCAGTTTTTAACAAAGGGCCTCCTATATGCACGATAGAAAATAAGTGATAACTAAAAAAGGTCCATTAATCATAGTTTTGAATGAAAATTGTAGTTTTCCGTCACATATTATCGCCGGTCCCCCTAGCATCCGTATCCACCCCTGCGTTGCGGAGGCTGGCAGGGATTACCTACGCCACTGGCACGCAACAATATGTGGTTTGGCGTTGCCAGAATGGTCTACTTGGTTAGAAATATGATACAAAAATATGTTTATCTATAAACGAATTTAACCAGTGGATCGGATGCAGTACGTCGCAGACTGGCAACTCTTGGCGTTAAATAACTCGGAAATTTCTCGATGGATTCCGACAATACGGAATTGGATGGATCATCTATTCAAAAATGAAGTAGTTAATAATTAAATCCATTTCCAACTGACCAAAAGAATGGATGAGAAAATAATTTTAATAAACATGAAACTGCCTCTAGTACTCCAGTGAATGTTGGCGGAAGTTTTTGTTGTGTTTTGAACTTGTTTTGTTCGTTGCATTTTGAACGAGGAAATCAGATTTTCGCAGAAACCAAAATTGTAATAGAACAGTACAATCCAAAGTTATTAGCAGTGACATCTTACTGAGACAACGCTATTTTAATAATATTATTTTAATACTGCTCAGCTACACGATCTGGTGAACTAATATCTGCTACTACTTACCAGACTTATATTGTAGTTTGCCAATAATATGCTCAAGATTACGTTTGGATGTTGCAACAACAAAGAACACAAGAACTGGGTATGTCACAAGGTCTTCCACCCAAGTTGCTAGAACGAGTAAAAAGTTACACTTTTATAAAAGAACTCATTTTGTGTTCCAAGAAATGCACAAACACATAATATGATAAGGAAATCAAATTAAACTCGGCATCTGAAGAGCTGAAAAAAACTGGTAGGTGAACTACAAAAAGGGGTGGACCAAAAAAATAAATTTATTTATCGGCTTCAACGAAACTCTAAGTTCTTCGAAGAAAACGCTCTAGAAGTAGAAAATCACTATTTCCAGAAAATTAGCAACCTTAAAAATGTTAATAAAGAGCTTCAAATGACCCTAAAAAACCTAAAACAAACACGGTGTCCCAAATTCGAGGCGTATCATTAGGATCTCGGAAACTATAATATAATTTCATGACAATCAAAATGCCGCCTTAAAAGTTTGAAAATTCCGAATACTTTTCCGACTCTATTTGAAGTGATATGACAAAATAAATTAGACGTTCTCATTGTTACTTTTCTGTTTTACAATATGGCGCTGCTAGATTTTCATTCCGACTTTTCGTTTCTTCGCATCCATCGTCAACTTTGTTTTTTTAAATAAGCCAAAAATTCCATTTTATGCTTACTTAACTTTAATTTAAATTCTAAATTCAATTACACAACACACTTGACATATATCTGACGTGTCGAGCCGAAAATCCATCATCAGTGCTAGTTGCTGATTATGGCGATGGGACGAAACGTCCGATCAAAGGCCTGATGACGCCATCGTGCAAAGAAGAAAAAAATTATTATGAAAAAGTAAAATTTATTTTGGCCTGTTTTAGTAATATTAGAAAAAAATTATTTGTTAGAATTTATGTTTGTAACTGCCAGAACTTACTATGAGAATTTATCAAAAAAAAAAATTAAAACAAACTTCAATTTTTGCTCCCCTACAGGATGACGCCATTAGATTTACAGTACGGCGCCCGGCGCCGACGTTACTTTTTTTAAGTTGTCCTAGTGTTGTTCTACAATAGCAATATTTGCATAGTGCCATATATTCCTTCCTAGCTATTATAATTAGCCATGGAATTTTCTTTTGTTTCAAAATGGCAGGAGTATTTTGACGTTTTTCTTTACTTATTGAGTCTTGATTATCCTCGATTTGTGTTATCAATAAAAATTCCTTTCGCGTGGTTAGAAAAACGCGATATGATCCGTATATACATTTGTCATAGAAAAGCACAAATTTCAAGTCAACGATATCTGCAGAAATACCTTGAAAGGCAAACAGCCACATTTTTCCTATTGTGCAAGACTTGACAAAAATTTAGCAGAGCATGCAGGTTTTGAAAAACCAAGAAAGAAATACGGCAGACGAATGGATCTGGAAAAAGAAGCGCGTATTTTAGAAGCTGTAACTTAATCTTGCGTACTAAAAGGTAACTAATTATTTACTAATTTCTATATTATGGGTTGAAAATGCACCCAGATCATCTCTTAGGGCAAATGAAGATGATTTGGAAATACCACGCATGAGAATTTGGCGAACTCTTATATCGCGTGGGTACAAGCCATTCAAAATTCACGTGAATCAAACTTTAAGACCTGGTGATACTGAAAGGAGTCTAGAATTTTGTCGTTGGATGCAAAATAAATTAGAAGATTTTTTCCGGAATATTTAACCGACACAATGAACATTGTCAGTCTATGAATAAAAACTGAAACCTCAAGGAAGGGAATGTGGGGTAAAATCATTGGCCCATTTTTTTTGGACTATCACCTTACATCTCAAAAATATATAGATTTGATAGAGCAAGAAATAATGGATGCCTTATCGAAAGAAACATTAGAAGTGTTAAAAAATCTATGGTGGCAACAACATGGTGTTCCTCCCCATAATGGAAGAAAACTGACAGAGATTCTCAATCCTTTATTTCCTGGTAAATGTATTGGGAATCAAAGGGTTGTACGCTGGCCAGCAAGAATTCCCGACTTAATCCACTTAGATTTCTATTTCTGGGTTTTTTGAAAATTCGATTATATCGGAATTTGCCCGAAAATATCGAAGAACTGCGATATAATTTACTAAGAGAAATAAGAGCTATAAGAGCAAGAACCATTCAACGCGCAATTTACAAAATTAATCGATTAATTCAAAAATGTAAGTTATAAACGGTTTTCAATTTGACTACTTATTGAAACGTTTATACTTTTGCTATTTCCATGTATTTCTTAAATATTTAGTAATGTGTTTGAATTCATTTTTTTTTATTTAAATTTGTAAAATTTTTGTAGTTCCTAGTTTTTTTAGTTTTTAATGGAAATATATTCTCGAAGCTTTCACTGAAAAAAACAAATATGTTCTGTACTTTTTTTTAAATAAATTCATATAAAATTAAATTTCAAATTCTGACTTCTGGCAATTAATTACCAGAACATAAACTTTAAAAAACTATTTTTTGTCAGATTTTACTTAAAGAAATAGTCCAAAATAAATTCGACATTTTCATGGCCATTTTTTTTTCTCTACAAGATAGGATGATGGATTTTCGGCTCGAAACGTCGGATATACGTTAAGTGTGTTATGTTGTAGAATTCAGAATTTAAATATATGTTAATTAGGCATAAAACGGAATTTTTTGCCTATTTAAGAAACAAAGTTGATGATAGTTGCGAAGAAACGAAACCATACTAGTTTGGTTATAGATCCAATGTATCAACAACATTGGCCATTAGTGTCCTAACGGACTTTATCGACTTTTACGATCTGACAAAAGCCTTCGATTGCATTTCATCTACAATATTAATATCCAAACTTGGTAAATATAATATCCACTCAAGGGCTGCCACCCTCTTGTATTCCTATTTGTCTGCCGTTGCCAAGTATGGAGGCCCCACGGCTGCCTTTGAAATGGCTGACAGTCAGGCAGAACTGTTGGCAAGGGCCATGGGGTCAGGGATCTGTCCAAGCGAATGGTTCACTACTCATCCTAAATCGGGAAAAAACACCGATCTTGCGATTCTCCTGAAGGTCCATGCAGTCAACCGATGAGCCAATAAAGTACCTGGAGATCCATGTTGACCCAGGGCTCACTTGGGAAGGGCACTCTGTCCGGCTGGCCGGGAAACTTAGTAAGATTGTGTTTGTAATATGTAGTCTGAGGAGTAATATCTCTGACCCTGTCCTAAGGACTGCTTATTTTGCATACTTCCCCTCACACATCTCATATGGCATTTTGTGGTGGGGCCATTCTGCGCATACATTAGGGCTTTTGCCATACAGAGGGGGTGTGTGAGAGTCGTGGCAGGAAGGGGTTTTCGAGATTGTTGTAGAGACCTTTTTGTTTCCATGAAAATTCTGACTGTTCCGTATATATATATATATATATATATATATATATATATATATATATATATATATACATAGGGTATCCCAAATAAACTGGCCTATTAGAAGTTTCTCGAGATCGAAAAACCATAGCCATTTGAAATGTGGGTTGTGGACATAAGACACCTTGATCTTTATTTTCAAAATATTTTTGACAATACAGGGTTGTCAGATTACCTAGAACCAGATATAAACTTTGGTTTTTTAAATGAGATACCCTGTACATTATTTCATTTTTGGATTCTCCATAACAGTTTAAGAGTTTTTTGTGTAACATATAGTATACCTATCTGCCGTTTTGATAATAAAAATAATTTTTTTATAAATTTGGCAAACAGGTTTGAACAAAAAAGTTTCGGATACGGTTCCTTATGAGGCTGTTGTATCATAATATGATAAGAGACTTAAGATGTCGCATACAGGGTGTTTGAAAAAAAATTAGTTTTTAATAGAACATAGAAGTAAAGATTATCCAAACATTTTAAATAAAACACCGTGTATTTTGTTATTTTTTTAAATTGGGGATTCAATTTACTATAAAATATTAGGTGTTCCTATACCTATCGATAGTTTCGGACCTATACCGAAATATATAATAATTTCTCTTATTAAAACTCTTTTCCTAGTAGGCTATGACCGTCGTCCATGGAATTAATTTGTAAAAAAACTGACATTATGTTTGCCGATTGTATCTACCAAAGAACCTACAAAAATTGCGATTTTGCATTTTATGTATATTTAAAAGGAAAGGTGAAAATTGTTTGTGAAATAAATACTTTATTACCTACATAAATAATAATAAAAATTAAAACTAGGAATTAAAACAAACAGCTTAGCTATCTAATAACTAAATTGTTTGAAATCCCTCCGTTGGCTCTTAAACACTTATGAATCTCGGTAATAACCTGATCATTTGTAGCCTTCCTGTTTTCTTTTCCATCTATAAAATTTAGGGCTGTTCTTATCCTATGTTCCAGATCTTCCTTGGTTGTGATGGACGTCCTATATACAATTTCTTTGATCTTAACCTAGAGATAAAAATCGAGCGGGGTAAGATCTGGAGACCTCGGAGGCCATTTCCATGGGCCTCCTCAGCCAATCCATTTGTCTTCGAACATGTTGAATAGCACCGTAGCAACTTTATGTGTGCAGTGGACGGAAAGTCTCCAGAGGCAGGTTTTCCACAAAATTCGAAACTGTGGTACTTAATATGTCCACGTATTTCACACCAGTTAGGTTTTCATCATACAGGCAGAAAGCAATTTTTTTTATATATAAACAAACGGAATACATTAATATTAAATTTATATTGAAAATTTCTTTCTTTAACGAAATTGGGATTTTCGTCAGTGGCGGCTCATGCCACGCCAAAAATGGCTATTTTTTAACCTTTTTATGATGTTGATTATCCATAGCTTTGGAGCGTTTTTTAATACTTAGGGGAAATAATATGAATTTATAAGATTTTAAATATATTTTTTTGTTCTCAAAAACAGTTAATGTAAGTTAAGTGAATTTCGATTCGATTCGATATAACATGCGCTTGCAGTCTGAAGCAGTAGTTTATGCCGCTCCCATCTCCATTTGGCTTACGGATATTCAGCATTGCGTCGCCATAGCAACTGCCGTAAACAAATCTAAGCGCGAAAGCCGGCGTGCGGGGGGAGTCTGATGCGGAATTTGTTACTGCTGATTGTGATTTCTCAACGGATCGCTCTTATGAAAAGGTGTTCAGCGCGCAACGTTTTTAAGTCATTATTATTTTTTGAGTATGTAACGCACTAGTTTTGATAGAATATATTGGTATAATTAAGTAAATAATGTGAATTTATATAAAACATACTACATATTTTAAAAATATTTTTATTTCTAAGTAAATTGATTGGAAAATGTAGGTGAAGCGGCGCTTCACCCGCGTCCCCTGGCGAGCCGCCACAGAATTTCGTTAGCCCAAAAATGAAGATTTCTTCTGTTAATTATTCCCCCTTTTGTAAACTTGCTTTCGTCTATCCAAATAATATTTTTAAGAAAATGTGGGTCCTCTTGTGAACCAATCAACAGCATGTCACAAAATTCAAGACGTTTTGAAGGATCATCAGGCTGAAGAGCTTGAAGCGTGATCTTTTTTTAATTATGCATATTGTGTTTAAGCAAAATTCTGTCAATTGACATGCGTGATATTGATATACCCAAATCGTTTTCTGTTGAAGCAATAGAAGCGTGTGGAAACACATAAAAGTAAGCTAAAACGTTTACCTCATTTTCTTCATTAGCTGTAACAAACTTGTTCTCGGTTCTGGGTGCTCTTACAGTATTATAATTGACAAAATTTGCTTCTATTCTTCTGAACTTTTTCGGGATCATGGCAATGGAATTAGGATGCTTTTCATTAAACTTTCTACAAGTTCTAGATACAATTCTACCACACTCCCCATAAATGTAAAATACATTTAGAACTTCTGAACTTAAATAATGTGAATTAGCCATTTTATTGACATACATACATGCCTATTGCTTATTGGCAATATAAAAGAATCGGAAACTTTCGAAGATAGGTGTAGGAATAGAGATTTACCGGTATGAAATAAAACGAGAATAAATGAGAAAAAACATGTTTTTTTTCAATTTAATTATTACACAAATTATTTCGAATATTCAATTAAACTTCAAGTATGTAACATACGCACGTGCCTGTGGGAGTATAACTTCTCCGCACGCCATACTTTGAGAGTGCAAATGGGTATGAAGGTTCAAAATTGCACCACGTTCGTAGAAAAATTAAATTTTCGGCACCCTAATATAATTGGTACATAATGCTTATAGAAAAATTTATTTATCATATTTGTTGGGAATAACTCTCCTTTTAAATAAAAAATATTAAAAACAAAAAAGCTAACCACGTTTAAATCGCTGGTTTTTAATCAATATGTCTAACACATTACAATCCCGATTTCCATATAAATAAATTACCAAAAGCAAATACATTAATCCTAAATAAACAAAAAAATTATTACTTTATACCTATTATAAAACTGAAAAAGGTTTTAAGTACCTGTAGTGATATTCATAATTAAATACAAATTTAAAAAAATCAAGTAAAAAAGTTCTTTTATTTCGTTATAGGTCCGAAACTATTGAAGATAGGTATAGGAACAACTAATATCATTACTTAGTAAATTGAATCCCCAATTTAAAAAAAAAATAAAATACAGGGGGTTTCATTTAAAATGTTTGCATAATCTTTAGTTTTATGTTCTATTAAAAACTCATTCTTTTGTAAACATCCTGTACGTGACATCTTAAATCTCGTATCATATTATGATACAACAGCTTAATAAGGAACCGTAACCGAAATTTAAGTTTGCCATTTAGATTGTTAACGAAAAAAAAACCATTTTGTTGCCAAATTTATAAACAAATAGCTTTTATTATCAAAACGGCACAAGATAGGTATAGTATATGTTACACAAAAAACTTTTAAACTGTTATGAAGAAACCAAAAACGAAAAAACATACAAGGTATCTAATTTAAAAAACCAAAGTTTATATTTGGTTCTAGGTAATCTGACAACCCTGTATTGTCAAAAATATTTTGAAAGTAAAGATTAAGGTGTCCTTTGGCCACAACCCAAATTTCAAATCGCCATCGTTTTTCGATCTCGAGAAACTTCTAATAGGGCACTTTATTTGGGATACCCTGTATATATATAATATATATATATATATATATATATATATATATATATATATATAAATATACTAATTTTGTTTTCTTGGGTATTTTGGTTCGATAGTAGGAATAAAATTAAAACAAATTTAATTTCATTTTTGTTACATTTTTATAGACGTTTCGACCATTTATGGTTGGTCTTCATCAGTATTTTTTTTGTGTGTCTGTAACAATAGAAAACCGAGATAAGATATTTTTCTTAAAAGACTATTATAAAATGTATGGACAAATTATTAATAATATTATTTTAACATTTTAGATGACTTACCATAAGAAGGATCTTTCAGAATTCATCTTTATGCAACATTTAAAAACAGCACGTTTTCCATACAACACTCAGAAACAGCACATTTAAAAACATTGAAAAGAACGTCATACAGATTAAAATTACTATAATATTAATTGCTACGAGTATATCTATCTTCGAGCGACATTGCTTTAACTGGCAGAATGCATTCATGTGAAACGCCGGTTAAGGAATTCTATGGGTTTTTTTTTATATATATTAGTTTAAAAAAGCAAAAATAATTAGATTTGTTTTGAACTGTTTTATTATTTAAAAGGTGATATATTGTTTATGTACTTTTGAATTTAGAAGAAAGGGGGCTAATTTAGTTTGTTTTTTTTTTATATTAATTTAATGTATATATGAAGTCAGTTTTAGAGTTATTTGATAACGTTATAATATATTTGGCTCAAATTCTTTATGTCTGTTTTGTCATTTATAGCATTGATCTCCCGTTTTATGTATAACATTGTCTTTTTCATATATTATAACGTTATCAAATAACTCTAAAACTGACTTCATATATACATTAAATTAATATAAAAAAAAAACAAACTAAATTAGCCCCCTTTCTTCTAAATTCAAAAGTAAATAAACAATATATCACCTTTTAAATAATAAAACAGTTCAAAACAAATCTAATTATCTTTGCTTTTTTAAACTAATATATATAATATAAAAAAAAACCCATAGAATTCCTTAACCGACGTTTCACATGAATGCATTCTGCCAGTTAAAGCAGTGTCGATCGAAGATAGACATACTCGTAGCAATTAATATTATAGTCATTTTAATCTGTATGACGTTCTTTTCAATGTTTTTAAATGTGCTGTTTCTGAGTGTTGTATGGAAAACGTGCTGTTTTTAAATGTTGCATAAGGATGAATTCTGAAAGATCCTTCTTATGGCAAGTCATCTAAAATGTTAAAATAATATTATTAATAATTTGTCCATACAATTTATAATAGTCTTTTAAGAAAAATATCTTATCTCGGTTTTCTATTGTTACAGACACACAAAAAAAATACTGATGAAGACCAACCATAAATGGTCGAAACGTCTATAAAAATGTAACCAAAATGAAATTAAATTTGTTTTAATTTTATTCCTACTATCGAACCAAAATACCCAAGAAAACAAAATTAGAATATAAAAATCTCTAAAATATATATATATATATATATATATATATATATATATATATATATATATATATATATATATATATATATATATATATATATATATATATATATATATATATATCTTGTCGTGTCTAAATCGTGTTAAAAACAATACAAGAAAGTACCAGACCAACAGCGACTACCACTCATATGGTACTAGGGGCAAGAATGTTCTTGTCAGGTATTACCGAACTGCCAGGGCCAGGGATGGATAGAATCATTTCGGCAAAAACTGTTTTATGCCTTCCCATATAGGATCAGATTTCTTTCCTCTCCTAAATTTAAAATATTACTTACTAAAAACCTATTTACAGCAGAAATTTTTTTATTCCTTAAAAATTACATAAAAAACAATTTCGAGGATACACGCTTTTCAAATATGTATATATTAATTTTTAAATTTTATTGTATTCTGTAAATTTAAATAATTTTTGTGCGATTTATTTTATTTTTTTTATTTTTGACTTGTGAAAATACTATGTATGTGCATCACAAATAAATATTGATGAATTGATTGTATGTAAGTATTTTATCTAAATGTTGAAGACTTAACATTCGATACATTTTTACGGTTCATAAATTAAATTAGAATTCCAATCAAAAAGCACGTGTTTAAAAAGCAATTACACTTGCAAAAATTTCGGAAATTTTTGTTGCTATTTTAGTCATACAAACGTGAACAATTTCACGAAAACTACATTTCAATTAGTGGAACTATTAAATTTTCACCTACATAGATTTGTTTTTATGAGATATCCCGAAATACCTAACAATAAAACAAAGCTATTACGTCTGGATGCTTTGAGAACTTAATAGTACGGCAAACAATAAATTGTCGGTAAGAAATTGTTGATTTTGAAAAGATGCCAAGTCGTGTCGCGCTTATTAAACAATCGTCTCGAATCCGTACTGTATAAAAAATTTTCGTAAACATTATTTTAAGTGTTTTGTAAACTTGAAATGCGTGGATGCATCGTACAAAGAAACTAGGTTTCGTGCGAGTGCATTTTTTCAAAACAGATTCTCAAAATAGCATTTATTGGCGTATAAGTCAATCAAATATGATGGCCAGCATTAACAGTTTATATTCGATATTGAAATGTTTTACAAAATGTAAGTGAATTAAAAGAGTATCAAAATAAAGTGGATCATTGTGCGCTTCTCAAACTTTTTTTGCTATGGGGACCAGCAAATATTTTCCCAAATCATCTGCAGACGGGCATGTTATTACACATTAATGAAGATGATCGACCATGTTAATTACTAAGATAGACAATATACCTGGTGACTACGAAATTACTAAACAGCTTGTTATTTTTATATCAATTTGAGATTATGGGAGTTGTATGGTTGAATCAGTTACAGATTTAAGGTATAACAACATTTTTAGGTCACTTCCGGTTTAACAGGAAGTACTATCAACTTCAATATTTTAGATGGAATACCCTCCATAATTCTCAAAATTTGAATTCTTTAATTCACAGCCGCAGTGGTTGCGTTGACTTTTAGTTGGCATGTTGAACATTCGCCTTGGTATACTTCTTTTAAAGTTGAGGTGGATTATGAAATACATAAATCTCTCCTAACACCGGAGTTTTGGCCGGAAGGCGTAGGGTAGACCGGGGCAGGTTGCAACACACTTGATATCTAAGGCACAATTATATTTAAAAACTCTTGAACGCACTCTTCCATTCAATATCGACTGGCAAACGTGTTGGCGAACGCACTTTATTCTTGTCGAATGACAGACGGTTTTTTCGCAGGTTACTTGATTTGTGATTGTTGAGTGTAATATTTTTGAACAGTTTTTTAATAAATTAAACCTCTCTGCTTTGTTTTTCACCCGTGTCATTAGTGGTAAGTTATAGCACATATATTACGTGTTTATTGCCTAGATAATAATTGGGATGTCTACAAAACAACAAAAAAATTTAGAGGTTAGATTAGGAAGGTCAAATTGAAGCAAATTGCAACACTCTGCTCGGGGCACTTTGCAACGGTGTTGTAACTTACCCCGGTGTTGCAACGTGCCCCGTTTTCATTTTATTCCATCATTTTAGTTTATTGCTTCATATAAATTTTCTTTTTCTAGGGATCATGAGAAATTATAAGAAAAAAACCGAGAGGGGTACGACTCCGGATAATGTTATTAAACGCGCTGCCCAATTAGTATTAGAAAATATTGGGAATAAAGAGTTTTCTATTAGAAAAATCGCTAAAGATTTTAATATTCATTATTCAACACTTTCACGATATGTAGCGAAAACAAAAAAATTTCGCGAAACGAAGCATACAATAGAAATGCCAGATAGCGGTTATGCCAAGCCACGACTAATATTTAATAGAGAACAAGAACAAATTTTTGTGAAGTATATCAAAAAATGCAGTGATATTATGTTTGGACTTGATCCGATTGGGGTCCGCAAGTTAGCATATCAATGTGCAAAGTTACATAATATTCAAGTTCCTTCTTCTTGGGATGACCACGGAAAAGCTGGAGTGGAGTGGCTAAATCTGTTTATTAAGAGAAACACCGACATTTCTATCCGCCAGCCCGAAGCCACAAGCCTTGCCAGAGCTTCCAGTTTTAATCGCACAAACGTAGACATGTTTTTTGCCACGCTCATGGATGTTCTATCGCGTAGCCAATTTCAAGCTTCTAGAATATGGAATATGGACGAGACGGGGGTGTCAACCGTTCTTCGCCCAAGAAAAGTATTAGCACAAAAAGGTAAATACACATTTAATATCCTATACTGATTTCTGTTTAATGCACTATGTTGTTTCTTTACAGGTGCTAAGCAGGTAGGATCCATTACTTCGGCTGAGCGAGGAGAAATGATCAAACTTGCGGTTGCCGTAAATGGCCAAGGAAATTTCATACCACCTATGTTCATATTCCCAAGGAAACGTTTCAGAGAATATTTTATCCGCGATGGTCCTTCCGGTTGCATAGGCGAGGCAAATGGATCCGGCTGGATGCAAGAAAATACGTTTTATATTTTTATGCAGCATTTCATCTTACATGTCAAACCATCGAAGGAAACTCCAGTGATTTTATTATTAGACAATCATTCATCCCACTTAAGTTGTAAAGTTCTCAATCTATGCAAAGAAAACGGTGTCATTATGGTCTCTTTTCCACCACACTGCTCACATCGGTTGCAACCGTTAGATGTAGCAGTGTTTGGACCCTTTAAAAAATGCTGCAGCTCAGGTATTAGTGCTTGGTTGGTAAACAACCCAGGAAAAACTCTTACTATTTTTGATTTGCCACAGATCATAAAGCTTGCATTTTTAAATGCGGTAACTCCTAAAAATATCACTTCAGGTTTTTCAGCTTCTGGAGTTTATCCTGTGAATCCTAATATATTCACTGAATCTGATTTTGCACCAGCTTTTACACCGGATCGGCCACAACCGGAATCGCTAAGCAGCATTGATAAAATGGATCAAACGTCGAAAGTGGCCGGTACACCGAATCCAGACACAGAAGCAGTTAGTACACATACTTTGGATTTTCCTGGCACCCCAGATAAGCAGCAACCAAGCACTTCAAAATTTAGCCCGGAGTGTGTTAGACCCTTTCCTAAAGATTTTCCTGATGAGCAGCAACCAAGCCCCTCAAAATTTAGCCCGGAGTGTGTTAGACCCTTTTCTAAAGATTTTCCTGATGATGAGATTTCCCACGCGTGGTTCAGTCTAAAAGAGGTAAGAAAAAAAGAAAAACTGCCATATTAACCGACACACCTGAAAAAGAGGCTTTGGAAAATGAGGAAAAACTGAGAAATGAAAGAAAGAAAAAAACGTCCACAAATATTGACAAACCAAGACAAATGAAAAAATTAACATCATGTAAGAAAGGGCCAGAAGTTCGACAAATATGCCCCAATGACTCTTCAGATGATGAACCACTCATTCATATAGTTAAGAAAAAAACCATAGCGAGAAAGCATCCTAAGAAAGATGATGACTGGGAAATTTCTTCTGAGGATGACGACACGTTGTGTCTAGTTTGTAACGAAATTTACCAGGGCGAAAAAGAGAAGGAAGACTGGTTACAGTGCACAAAATGTAAAATGTGGGCCCACGACCACTGCGCAAAATCTGATCCATTTTATATATGTATAAATTGCTTTTCTGAATACTCAGATGAACCAGAGTAGTATGTTGCAACTTACCCATCTTATTGTTGCAAGTTGCCCCACAAATGAGGTAAGTTGCAACACATGACTTGGTCAAGAAATATATGCGTATAAGCGTTAATTAATTTTTTTAAGCCTCTCATTATATTTTGATGTATTAGCGAAATACAGATAGATATTTTTTTCACCTGACTCTGAATGTTATTTACCTGATAACCTAAGAAAAAAATACTATCCATTTTTTGATGCAACCTGCCCCGGTCTCCCCTATATGTGCGAAAATTTGTCACAGGTAAAAATTTTTTAGCCAAACTTCCGACTCGTCAGGGAAACTTGGAGCCGAAGGTAGGCAATCAAACATAAAAATCATTTATCAAAATGTCCCAGGTTTAAAATCAAAATCGCAGCAGTTCTTCTTGAACTCGCATACAACTGATTGTGACATAATTGTTTTATCCGAAACATGGTTAGACTCTGATTATTTGAGTAGTGAGTTGTTTGATGAAAGTTTTATTGTGTATAGATGTGATAGAAACTTAATAATAATAATAATAATAATAATAATAAATGACTTTTATTTTCTTACTTGTTACAATGTTTGCTTAAAATTATATAAAAAAAAAATCCAGGAAAAAACAGGGCGCAGTCTAGCCAGATAGGCTACTCTACTGAACCTTATTTTGCTGGATATACAGTTAAAATATTAATCTAAATTTAACATGCAAATCTAATAATTATATTAAAATACATAAAAAAAAAGTTATGAGTGTTAGGAATCATGTTCATACCTGCCATATTGGAGAAACAAGACATAAGCAGAATTGTAAATAAAAATAATAGTAATTTAAACATTTTAATTTAATTTTAGTTTTAAATAGAGTTTTGTATATTAAAGAGATGTTTTTTAAATAAAGTTTTAAATTTGATATCATTTAACAATGTTAGCTCAGAGGGTAATGAGTTATACAGTATTATGGCATTATAAGTAAAAGATCTCTGAAACATGGCGGTCTGATGATGAGGCATCGTTAATTTATTGCAAAATCTAATGTTACGTGAGTGGATATTTAAACGTAACATAAACTTATTTTTAAGGGATGAAGGTAGCACAGGGTTTTTTAAAAAATTTTTATTAAAAAGCTGCCTAGATGTAGCGTTCTACGATTATCCATTTTAAGCCAACCTAGTTCTTTGAAAGTGTGTGAAATATGGTCAAATTTTCTTAGTCCCAAAATAAGGCGCGGACATGTATTTTGAACTTTTTATCTGATTCTTGTCTGCCATGTCCAGACAAGAACCATAGACAAAATCGCAATAATTAAAATTTGATAAAACTAGGGATTCGCAAAGCATTTTACGCAAGGAAAAACTAAGGACTTGACGGCTGTTATACAATACCTTTAGAGACAGATACGATTTTTGAATCAATATTTTAACGTATTCCCTAAACCGTAACTCGGAATCCAACAGAATTCCCAAGTTACGAGCAGACGCAACCACAGGAAGTCTGATACTGTCAATATTAATATTAAGATTTTGGCACAAAAAATCTCTGTGGTTCTTTGGGCCAAAAAGCATTAAAATTGATTTTGAAGGGTTTAATTTTAAGTTGTGTTCAAAAGAAAGTTTTTGTAATATATTTAAATCTTCATTTATTATATTTGATGCATTTAAGTGGTCTTCATGACTAAAATGATAGTAAATTTGAGTGTCATCTGCGTACGCCTGAATTTTGCATTATTTTAAAGATTTCAAAATATCTGAAGTGTAAATAATAAAAAGAAGTGGTCCAAGGATCGAACCCTGAGGCACACCTGACAAGATCTGAACCTCATCTGAAAATATGTCATTACAAAAAATTTTTTGATAACGATTAGAAAAATATGACTTTATAAGATTCTTACCATTCTTCAAATATAAAATTCAGTTTTGATAGCAGAAGTTCGTGATTAATAGTATCAAAAGCTTTGGAAAAATCAAGGAGGACTAGCGCAGTATTTAATTTCTTATCAACAGCAGTCATAATATCATCGGTTAAACCAACCAATGCAACGGATGTACTAAAGTCTTTTCTGAAGCCACATTGAGTTTCCGGAATTATATTATTAACAATACAGTAATTGAATAATTGATTATATAAAATTTTTTCAAAAATTTTAGAAAGAAGTGGTAAAATGCTGATTATCCTGAGATCGTTAAGTTTGGTTGGATTTTTGGTTTTAGATAAAGGTTTTCCAATAGAAATTTTCCACTGATCCGGAAAATAATTAGTCTCTATGCAACAATTAATAATATGGGTAATATATTTGTCAATGAAAGGACTGCAAATTTTTAACATTTCAACGCTCATGCCATCAACACCAGCAGCTTCAGTACGTATTTCGTGAATTATTTTGTGAACCTCTGCAATAGTAGTCATATTAAAAGAAAAATTCAATTGATCATTAAAAATATTATTCCGATAAAAATTAATTTTCAAACTGCAATCAGAAATATTTTGAAGAAATTCACCAAAATAATCACTAATCTTATTTGGATCGGCCAGATTATCTGGAATACTAAAATCTTTACCAGAGCATAACTTTAATGACTTCAAAGATCTCCAGGTTTTTCTTAAATTTTTTTCCGCGCAAACTTCATTTAAATATTTCCTCTTTTCCCGCCTTACTAACGAAACAGTAAAATTTCTTAAGCGTTTATAATTTTCCCAGGCAACGGCAGTCCTGGCTCGTGTAAATTCCCGTAAAGCCTGATCTCTTTGCTTCATAAAAATTTTAAGATTTGGTGTTAGATGGAGATAATTAGTTCTGGAAAAAAATCTGGTGGTGGAGTTTTAATTGAGGTTCGTAAAAATATCTTTTCTTTAGACTTGAATGAAAATTACTCCAATGGAAATTTTGAAGTCAGATGTGTTAAAATATTTTGTAAAAATAAGAGCATTTTAGTGATAGCTGTGTATATACCACCATCCTGTGAGATGGGTATTCATGAGGATCTTCATATCTATTTAGAAGCTCTTATACAAGGATCTGATAACAACTATTTAATAATAGGCGATTTTAATATTCCACAATTTTGTCAATCAAATTCTAATATTAGATTAGTTAATCAAATGCCAAATTTTATGTCATTTCTTAATTTAACTCAACAAAATACGATCAAAAACAAAAATGGTGTTTTGTTGGACCTAGTACTTTACAATTCCAACCTCTGTAAAGTCGAAAGGTATAATTCTCCACTACTAAGCGAGGATCCACATCACCCAACTTTACTTATTAAAATTAGTTGTTTTCTAAAACAGCTTGCAAAAAATAAACAATTTAAGATTGGTCTCATGGTAAGATAATTTTTGATTTTTTAAAGGGCAGAGGAAATTTACAGATTTTTTTTAATTTGCTACATACAGCCCAAGCGACGGCTACAGCATAATAGGGGTCAAAAGATATCCAGACGAAATATTTATAAAAGTTGCTCTTTAGGTAAACACACAAAATTATTATAATGAAAATTGCTGTTACCTATTACGAATGCGAAAATGTGATATTTTCGTAACAGGTAGGACAACATTAACAGAGGTTGTAAGATACACAGAATATCATTAAATAACGCCATTTTTAGAACATACCCTGTATGCATATAATTGTGTAATTTCTCAGAAATTTTCCATTTATTAATATCAATAATAACAATATTTTCAGGAGCCGAAAAATCGAGATTCTTAGTGCGATAAGTGTGCTACAAGACCAAAAAAATGTTTTGAAATATAAAATGAGGGTCATCAGATACACGAATAATTTTTCAATGATCTTAACGATGAGCCTATTTTATAATAAATGTCTAGGTAGAACAAGACCCTTATATCTGAGAAAAATCAATATTTCGATACCGCCTGTCTATAACAGTAAAAATATCCAGACGCTTGTGGACCGCATCAAGTAGCTCCATTTTAAAAATATACAATGTGTGCGATATGGAATAAAATAATTGTGTAACTTTTCACTTAACAATGCTCAACAATATAATTTTAAGAAGGCGAATTTCTTACTCTTATTTACATTAATACGTGATACTGATTGGGACATCCTTAGGCGGTTTGAATATGACGTGAATGTTTATGTGGATAAATTATAATTGTATGATTTGATAAAGTCATTAATGGATCAAGCTGTTCCACAAATCAAATATTCAAATAGGTACCCAAAGTGGTATAACAGAGAAATTATCTCAGATCTGAAACGTAAATACCATTATCTTAAATTGTATAAAAATTATCATAAGTTAAAATATAAACAAAAATATGAATGTATAAGGGATAGTGTAGCCATAAAAATAAAATCTGCATACTCTGTTTATTTAAAGGAATGTGAAAATGACATTGGAATAAATCCTAAAAGTTTTTGGAAATATGTTAATTATAAAAAAGGCAACTCCACTATTCCTGGTTTAATGAACTTAAACGATCGATGGCTAAGGGGTGGCAAAGACATCGCGGATGGCTTTGCAGAGTTTTTTCTCTCCACATTTACGAGTTCTGACAGCTTTTTGACATTGTTTGAGGATTTTTATCAAGGAAAAAATGTTATCAATAGTTTGCTCTCACTTAACTCATTTGACGCCAACGAAATAATAAATACTTCTAAAAAAATTAAATCCAACTCAATGGGCCCTGATGGAATCCCAGGGTATATTTTTAGAGCATGTAGGGGGGAACTCATAACCCCACTGAAAACAATTTTTAATTTGAGTTTAAATACGGGTACTTTTCCAACTATATGGAAAAAATCTAAAATTTGTCCAATTTTCAAGTCAGGCAATAAAAGTAATATCGAAAACTATAGAGCGATTTCCATCTTAAGTTTTCCGGCCAAACTATTTGAATCATTGATATACAATAATTTATTTAATCATGTAAAATTAGTTCTGTCTAGCCAACAGCACGGATTTTTTCCGTAACGCTCTACAATCTCTAACCTAACTTATATGAGTCAATATTTAACCAATTCTATGGATAATCAACAACAGGTTGATGCTGTCTACACGGATCTAAGCAAGGCATTTGATCGTTTAAGCCATTCCAAGCTAATTATAAAGCTTAGATTGTATGGTTTGTCAGATAACCTAATTAATTTATTTTCTACGTATTTAAAGGATCGTGAAATGTACGTAAATGTTAATAATTTTAATTCTCATGTATTTGGTAATAATTCAGGTGTTCCACAGGGAAGCAACTTGGGGCCGCTTCTATTTTTAATTTATTTTTATGATGTGGTAGAATGTGTTAAGAATTCGGAGGTACTTCTATATGCTGACGACCTTAAGCTGTTCCGAATTGCATCCTCATTTTCTGACTGCTCCTTGCTACAAAAGGATCTTGACGCAGTGTCTTATTGGTGTAAATTGAATGATCTAAACTTTAATGTTTCAAAATGTAAAGTAGTGTCCTACTTTAAAGTTCGTTTACCATTACTTTATGAATATAAAATCGACTCATATAGGGTTAGCCGTGTTACCGAAATTAAAGATTTGGGGGTATGGTTTGACGAGAAATTGTCTTTTTCTACGCGTATAGATAATATAGTTAGCAGCGCCGCTAAAGTGCTAGGATTTATACGCAGAAACACTGTAACGTTACACTTTTACGGTAACTAATTATGATTTTGCTAATTATATTTTGTCATTTACCAAAATGTCAGGAACTAAGTTTTTGGAAGTTATTTAGATTCTTTGACTATTTTCATTATTATAAGTACTTAATATTGTATGACTGACAGCTTGGTATATTATATACATTTTATGTTTTATATTTACAGATGCTGAGGGTCTGGTTGTTGAAGCTTTCTTTAATGCCCACATATAAAAGGGCCATATTTTTATAAGAATTTCATTATTAGATGTTCATTCACCTATAGTTTTTCTATTATCTTACCTTGACATAATTTTGATCAGAAACAAATCCGTTATAAAAAACCTAGTTGGGTATGAGCTATTGTGATACAAACTAAACAAGATATTTCCAATATTTCCATTGTAGCCTCGTAACGCTACATAAATTAGAAACATTTGGTATATACCTCCGATTTCGTTTGTCGCCTTTTAAATCTCGTTCAGTTCATTAAATGATTTGTCCTTTTGATAAAATGTAGTTTAAGATGTTACCTATATTGTTAAATGTCCGGTAAACACATGTCAGGTGTTCATTAAACAAGGGTTTGTGTTATTTATTTAAGTAGTTTTCCAAATGGTTGGTTTAAAAAGCCTTGTTTATTTTCGTTTTATAAATTGGGTTAAGTGACAACAAAGTTTGACGTTTTACTGTGTGCGGCGACGCTAAAATCCTTGCTTTGACCTTTTCCATGAATGACTAAAAGCCATACGATTCCGTCCGACCACTTTACTTTCATTTTAATAAAAACCTAACATTTTAAAGATTTAATTATTTAGGACGAGGCTTACGTAAAGATTAGAGGAAAATATTAAAAAATAACAACATAAATTATTCAAAAATAAATATTTAAATTGAATGTACATATATTAAGATTTATTGTAATAAATAATGTATTCTGAGTTGCCTATCTTTTTAAAAATCCTTTATTTTTGTCAAATAAATAAGGGGGAAAGAGACAAAATATAGGGACATTAAAATCAAGTTTTGCATGGAGCACCTTTTTTTCTTACTAAACCTTAGCTGAAAATCGTCTTGGAACGAGTTCGGGCTATTTCGTTTTGACTGTGGCCGTAAAACTACCTTTAAAAAGGCTGGTCCTGTTTTATAGTTATTTTAAATTTTGTGTTAAACAGTGGTCAAATAACAGCCAGCTCAGCGGCCACATAGCAAATAGCACATTTTAGTGCACATTGAACTTATTAGCACATAGCACATTGCTATTAAAACCTTGCATCTTAGCGCACGTTTGCTTTTTATAGCCTTTAAAGCATTTTGAACATTTTTGCACCCACATGATTGTGAGGTACTTTTCACGAGAAACAATTGGTTGAAGCAAATAACCCTAAAGGTTGGGGTTACCTTTGAAGTTGAAGCAGTAATTCTACATTAAGAAAGAGCCCCCTCTTTACCGAAGAGGTGTTGGAATTTGGAGGGTTTTCCTGCCAGTTGGTGAGATTTTTAAAAAAGCTTTATATTACAGTAGTACCTTTTATTGATCAATTTATCTTTTTCAAATTACCACACATATTTCTATTTATAAACAATTTAAACTACATTCTCTCATAAACAGGTTTTTTTTTAAATAAAGCAAATCATAATATTAAATAGTGTTTTACTGGTTGTTTCAGTACCTTTACGAACACACGGGTAAGGGGTGTATGAAGGCGGTGCAGTAAGTTCTGTTTTACGTGTGTTGGCGCCCTTCTTTCATATTTATAATTTTCACTTGCCTCCTTCATACACCAAGGAAAGGGATTGAAAATTTTGAACTCCCCCAAAGCCGAACTAGCGTATAAGCTAGCCAACGGGTCGTAAGTGCAAACTTTTATTATTGCACTTACGTAAGAACTCTTTATAACGTGGGTTTTATAACACCAGAGTTTACGTTATAACACAAAGATGTTTGAATCGTGTCGGCCATTAAATATATTGTATTTTGCGTTAGTAAGGAGCAAACTTGAGTATGCTTCCGTAATTTGGAACCCTTTATATGTGAATTATGAATATAAATTGGAGAGTATTCAAAGTAGGTACCTTAAATGCAAGTATTTTAGAGAAACAGGTCAATATTTGTGGCAACAAAGAGAATTTTTATTGAATTATTATAGTGTAACCAACTTAAAAAATCCCAGATATATTGCATTCATTATGCACCTATATAATATGTTAAATAACAAAATTGATAATTCGGATATTCTTTGATTAGATTACGAGTCCCTAGGTCCGCAAATATTACACCGAAATGTGTGTTTTATTGTGATAAACCTAGAACTAACGTTTAAGTGCAGTCACCAATTTATAACATGTGCAACATATTTAATACATATTGTTCACAATTAAATATATTTTGTACTCCTAAATTCAAATTTAAAAGAAAATTGGCTCAACTATTTGTAGACAGATTTGATTAATTTACCTTTAAAACTAGATTATGTTATTTTATTTTAGGGTAGTGTAGTATTACATGTTCTATGAACATAATGCTATGATTGTTCTGTAAATGTTTATCGTTGAACAAATTATTATTCTTATTCGCCGTTAATATCTCCAAAAATGTTAGGTTTAAAAATTAATGAAAATTATTCAGAAAAGTTGGGAATTTATTATTTTCATGATACAAGTTCAAGGCAAGGAAAATAGTTTTAATAAGGTAACAGGAGAAAATATTGGGGGAGCGTTTTCCGCTTTCGATGCTTGCCAAATTATTTTGAATGTACGGATCGGTAGGCATGGAACTTACATTGGCCGGCAAATAGCTAAGACTTATAATTTTAGATGCATTCCTTGGAGGCGTTTGAAAAGTGTCATATACAGAAATTGGAGGGTGAGAAATTAAATAATAAATATGAACGAAAATTATACAAAAACTGTTATAAACACACTTCAGAGGCAGAGAAGAATATACGAAAAGTGCCAAGAATTACGTAAAAAGCACATTGAAAATGTCTTTTAGTATTTATTTGGCAATGTCAACATTTTATTTGCTAATTTTCTTACTTTATTTGTTATTGGTTATAATCACTTTCTATTGATTTTAAATATTCTTAAGTACCTACGTAATAAAAACTAAATTGTATTGTTCAATAGTGATTAAAGTATTATTGCCAATATTGACATTAGTTTTGATTTAAATGCCTAAAATTAAAAAGGTAGCAGGTATCTTGCAAGCTGGACACGCATATCTATATGAAACAAATTTTAAATTCACATATTTCAAAAACGACTGAAAAAACTTACAGGGTTTATTATACGTACAAAATAAGTCTACATAATTTCTTTTTTTTATACTCTATCTATTTAACGGATGTTAAGTTGTTTCGGACTATATTTATGACTGATCCGTAAAAATCCACAAACTATCATTTATCATTTAAGATTTTCTTCTATCTTTATAAAAGTACTTCTGTTTGAGTTTCTGTGGTACCAATGAATGAGTAAAATTCGTCTGAGTTGAATTTGTTGGAAACTTTCTAGGTTACTGACATTTTTCTGTAGAAAAGCAAGAATTTACAACCGTACAGTAAAATTGGAACAATAACTCAGTATATTGTAATTTTCTCTGTGAAACTGAGATGTTATGTATAGATTTTTACAAACCTTGGTAAATTTCTCTGAGATACCAAAACGCATCAATATATTCCATAGTGCGGTCCGACTGACTGAGTCGAAAGCTTTGGCTAAGTCTACAAATACTACGTACACCTTTGATTGATGCTTTTTTGTAACTAACGAAGGGAAAAAATAACATCCGTGATTTCTCTGTTTGCCCTGAAATCGCTTTGAATATCTGAACGGAATTTCTCGGTGTGTGGTATTAGACGCTTACCCATTACTCGTGACATAATTTTGCCACCCACTGAAAACCACAAACAAAAACAGTCAATTGTCAGAGGCACTACACTTATTCTTAAAAATGTTTATCAGTATCGAATCCCGAAAATCCCGAGGAACTTCTTTTTCTTTCCATATTTGGTCAATAAGGTTCTTCAAGTGGTTGATAATTTCATTTTTGAGTGATTTATATACTTCTGCTGGGATACCATCGATACCTGTAGCTTTATTAGGGGTATCCAGAGAGTGGCTAAGAACAATGGAATAGTAAATTCTCCTTCTTGATCTGATTTCATTCTCATCATGTAACAAGATCCCACTCTGATCTTTTATTGGACATATTTTCCTTTATATAGGGCCGTAGAGTTTTTGTAGCCTGAAAGAAGTTACGTTGGTTGTGGTTGCCAGCATAACTCTGAATCACGGTTGCTCTTTCCAACTTGACGAGGGATATCTTTTAGTGATATGACAAAAAAAAAACAAAAAAAGATCGAAAAGCTGCGAAATTTTTTTTTGATGGATTGGAAATAAGACGAAAGTCAAACCTGAAGCTATCAAGACAAATTCTGATCACTGTCAGCAAAATATAGTTAGGAAAATCTTAGTTCAGGGAGTATTTGACAATATAAAATGATGGCATTTGTTATAACAGTTTTTGAAACACTAAGCTTTACCCAGTTGACACTAAAGTAGCTATAACTGTTTCCACTACCACTCTTTAAGTGTTTTTACCTATTAATTACTAATATAATCCTACTATATATCAATAAACAGTTTGTTTTACACGTTTTTAAGTATTATGTATGTATTTGTTACTGCGAATAATACTTTATAGTAATTTCCTATGTAAAGTAATTATATAATTACTACTGCCAAACAACTACTCACGAAATTGATTCGAAGGTCGTCATTTCTTTTAGTATCAGAACCTTCCTGAACCTTGCAGCGACTACTCCATTACGCCCAAATGTACTCCTATAAGTTATTATTATATAGTAAAAAGAGTCTGCAAAGTAGAAAACGTTATCGTCTAAGGTTACTTTAAACTGACTATAACGATTACCTCTTGTACTTGAGGTTCCGGAGATAGGTGGCGCTGGTACGATATTCGGTCTACAGTGATTTTATAAGGACAGTGGTGACAACAGAAGTCCATCCGCCCTATTGATGCAATATTTCTAAAGGTTTAAATGAACGCATACATATTATCGTTAGTTTTTCGCAAAATATAACTAAATTAATCTACTTAAACACATTAATATCAGAAAATTGGATCAGCTAAAAGGTTAATTATTGAAATTATTATTAATTTTAGTTTACAAGGAGTTATATGCCGCAGAAAAAAGTCGAAATTTATTTTACACTGACAGCATCTATCTAATGCTTTACTCTAATAATCTCTGCTAACTATCTAGTGCAAAATTACTTTTTCATTTAGATTTTTAACAAATAACAATGTTTGTGCAAGTGATTAATGACAGTTGTCTCCGAAGTGAATTTAGTAATGTAGTATGTACTGAAGAAGGCCTACAAAATAAAGTTTCTTTTATGCTAAACTTTGAAAGCTTCTACCTCAAATTGGGATGTTGAATAAAGTAAAACATAATAATGTGCAATATTTAATAACTTTTCTTGGAGTAAACTTAAAATAAAGATATTTACGGTCATAGTCATCTACAAATTCTTCACAAACACTTTATAAAAACAAGCAAAAAGCAGGTGAACTAGGCTTAAATACATTTCTTCATATGGCCAATGGCTTAGAACTTATTGTTTGAATCAATATTAATTTTAATTATCACAAAAACTAATAAAATATTACACTAAAACAACAAACCTCATAAGAAACCCACGTAGGCAAAAAATGAACAAAACGATTTTAGCAGCAATATGGCCAAACCAATCAAAACTTGATTACCCTATTGTCGCCACAGTCCTTATAAAGTCACTGTAATTTGGTATACAGCCATTAAACTCTATTACATTCGGTCCGAATTTGTCAATCTCAATTAGTTGTGTATGTGTAAACGATAACCTACGAGTAACATTAAAATGGCAATGACGTTACGTCCCATAAGAAAAAAAGTAGCTTTCGTTATTTATCCACATTTTACAGAAAATTAAAAACATCATAACTTGGTTATCTCATACCTGAAGGAAACAAAAAATAAAACGAAACAAATGGTTATGGTAGATAACTTTATTCGTACCACATTAGTGTTTAAAATTTTAAAGTAATAGGGTATAAGTGACAGCTGCATATTTAAAGAATCATCCAAAATTATTAAAGCGTATAGGGCAGTCGTAGACACTTGATGTTAAGTAATTTTCTCAGTAAAGAAATGCAGCTAACTTCAAAGTAAAAGTCCAATACAACGGCATTGTTTATTTTCATCTCCTCCTATAAATATTTAGCTATGATGTTTATTTTTGTGAGTATATAATATTTTAGGTCCTTAGCATAGCTAGAAAACTAAGTGAAACGCATGTATCCTACCACAACAACTAATAACGTATCCTATATACGCTCTACACCATTTTCCCGATTTGAGGGTTTGTAGTCGCCCTAACTGTTTTGTTTCTATTGAAAAGAACCATACATATTTTTAAACGGAATAAATAAAGACAGAAATAAGGAAGTAACAAACAGGGTAAATTATTACTATTCGTAATAATCACAGTTACATATTATTGACGAAATAGTTACCCTAAAATGATTCCCCATTTTGGTAACGAGTACGTAGTCTCACCTTAAATACAACGTTGCGACACCAAATTCCGGTTACTTCATCGAAAATACTTGTTGTAACAATATGTATTCATGACTAAAAGTGCTACTTGGGTAGAATTCGGTAAACATTTATATGATAAAAATCGAGCTAGTCATGGAAAATGTTAACAGATATATTTGACACAGAGGACCCACCATCCACCCGACTTCCCTCCTGGGAAGCCGCCTCTCGATGATAGGTACTACCGGTTTAACGGGCCTAGGGCCTAAATAAACCATAAGTCATCGCTATCTTAGGTGTGTCAGCTCGTACACATCCGGATGTGTGTACTCACATCGCACCTCTTCTATATTGTCGCGTCAATATAGGAGAGTGTCTGAAAAAACGAAGAGAGTGTGTGTGTTGTCAGTGTAACGGTGTGTGATCGCGGGGCCTACGGTGGTAGACCCGGTGTACCCGCCGCTCCTCCTGGGGGTCGTAGTCCACTAGCATCTTGAGTTCTTCGAATGGGTATGCTGCTGCCCGCTCTATGCCTTTCGTGGCTTTCTTCCTGATTGCTGTCTGGAGAGGCTCCCAGTCCAGGTCCCTCTGGATCTGGGCGTTTTTTACGTACCAAGGTGCGTCTACCGCAGTCCTTATGTACTTATTTTCTGTTGCTGCCAGTTGGTTTATGTAGGTGGGCGCTGCGTACGCCCACGCTACTGCACCATATGTCAACTGTGATCTTGCGATCATTTTTATCATGGTCGGCTTTGTACGAAGAGCCATGGGGCTTCTTCGGTTCAAGAGAGGGTATAGCCTGGCCATAGCCCTGTTTGTCTTTGCTCTTGTTGCGTCTATATGGGGTTTCCATGTTAGCCCCTTATCCATAATCAGCCCTAGATATTTGATCGTTTTGGTCCATGGGATGTCATCTCCGTCAATGCCATCCTGTCATCCTCCTCTTTTGGAAGAGGTTGGCCTGGCTTTTTTGTACATTTATTTTGATCTTCCAAGTGATACACCAGTCACTTATCAGATCCATTTCTTCCTGTAGTCTCCTACAAATGATACCTGCATTTCTATGCTTTGCCGCTATAGCACAGTCGTCGGCGTATAGGGCTATAGAAGTGTTGTGTGTCTTGGGGATGTTATGTGTATACACGTTATATAAGTGCGGTCCTAACACAGATCCCTGAGGCACTCCTGCTTCTAGTCTTCTTGGTATCGATTTGGAGAGCTTGACTCTGACGCTTGCCGATCTATCATCCAGATAGTGGGCAATCAGTTTGCATGTCTTTGTTGCAAAACCTGCGTTTTGCATTTTGTAGACAAGTCCTTTGTGCCATACTCTGTCAAAAGCTCTGGCTACATCTAGGAAGATCGTGCCAGTAGCTTCTTTCAAGTTGAAACCGCTGGTGACAGTTTCAACTATTCTCAGAGCATGCAATTCTGTTGAGTGGCCGCTTCTGAAGCCGAATTGCTCCTTAGGGATTATATCTAGGGCGTCTGTTTCGTCTTTGAGCCTGATGTTCAGGACTCTTTCGACGATTTTACTGAGTACGGGCAGCAGGCTTATCGGGCGGTAGTTCTGTGGGAAAGTTTGGTCTTTCCCAGGTTTACCAATCATCACTACTTCAGCATGTTTCCACCTGTTGGGGAAGTAATCGAGTCTCATGACTGCGTTCGTTATGCTGGTTAGTGCAGCAATTCCTTTTCTAGGAAGTTGCTTTATTATTTGATTGGTTATGCCATCTTTGCCTGGAGCTTTGCGCTTCTTCAGACATTTTATGACATTTTCGACCTCTTGCGGTGTAGCTGGGTGCTCCACCGTGGCAGGAGTTTCTGTGTTGTTTAGTCTTCTGCAGCCATTAATTATTTCTATTTCGTGTTGGTCATCTTCGAGCGGATGTTGGTTTAGCCGACACTCTCGTTCGAGAGTGTCTGCTAAGGCCTCTGCTTTCTCTTGGTCTGTATAAGCCATCCCTCCTGCCCCGTGCAGGGGAGGCATTGGTTTGTTTTCAGACCTTAGCCTTTTCTGCATCTGCTATGCAGTATTATCCTTAGTGTCTAATTCTCGTAGTTTATTGGACCACAATCTATCTCTGTGTACCCTTAGTGCATCCCTCAACCTAGTTGAGTGCCTGTTTAGGGCTATTCTATCCTGCTCGAGATGTCTCCTCCCGTAGGCACGTTTAAGCCTTCTATTCTCTCTTATGAGTAGTCTCAGCTCGCGAGGGAGGTCACTTCCCGGCTGGACGTGAGGAGTGTTCATAATTACTGTGCTTTCGTGAAAAGCTTCCAGTATTTTGTTCTCTAGAGTCTCTACTGCTCTTTCAAGTTCCTGAGGGTTATTAATGGCTGCTATTTCTATTTTTTCCTGGACTTTATCCTGGTAATTCCTCCAGTTGGTCTGCTTCCTGATTGAGGTTTCTTGAGCCCTATTTTCTCTACCCAGTGTGAGTACTATCGGATTGTGATCCGATGTACCTTCCTCGAGGGTTTCTATGTCGAAGTCATGGACTATATTCTTTAGGATTGCTATATCTAGCACCTGAGGACGGCCAAGGTTTCTTGGTAGAAACGTTGGTCTGTCTGGTCCTATGACTATGCTCCCTTTTGCTTCCGAGAAGTCCAGGAGTCTTTGTCCTTTTCTGTCCTGTGTGGTGCTATTCCACTGTGGATGTTTGCAGTTCAGGAGCTCGAAGAGATCCAGGCCAGCTATTTATAGTCGACCTGTGTTTACCGAAACGTGACTCGGTGTAACGATCGGTTTCCATGTATGATGTAGACTGAAGCCCCTATCTCTATTAGAATTGTTAGGATGCTTGTAAATGTCAATAGATTCAAATGCAAGAACTTTGGTTTCTTTTACATTTATGACATGCCCAGTAGAATGTCGGTGTTCAGATTTAGCAGATTGTACAATTTGTTTCTTTCTGATACATCGTTCATGTTCCTTAAGCCTAGTCGATATGGATCGTCCAGTTTCTCCAATATAAACATCACCACAGGAACAAGGAATTGCATATACTTTTTCCGTTTGAACAGGAATAATGTCCTTTGGCGATCTCAAACATTGTCCAATTTTCTTGTGTGTGTTGAAGATTGTACGTATGTTGGACCGGCGAAGTAACCTTGCAATCTTGTCTGTGGTTCCGTGTACAAATGGATGGCAATATCCATTCCCTCTTAAAGCTTTAGTCAGTTTCTCTGTTTCCGATTGTAAATAATTTTGGTCACAAATCACGGGGGCTCTGTAAACCAATGAATTAATGACTTTTGCGCCGGATGATGACGGGAATTTGCATTTAAGTACCTTTTTGTATGCGTTAGTTTTCTATATATAGAGTGTCCTAAGGAACCATCCCCTTTCCTTTGTACAAGAACATCTAGAAAGGGAATCGTGCCTTCTGATTCAATTTCCATTGTAAATTTTATGTTAGCATGTTGAAGCATGGGGAATAATTTTAGATGATCAAGAAACCCAGGGAGGTTTTCTGGACCATGTGGCCATATTACAAAAGTGTCGTCTACATATCTGAACCATGATTTTGGTTTTAGTGGAGATGACTCTAAGGCTTCCTCCTCAAAAGCTTCCATGAAGATATTGGCTACTACCGGTGACAGTGGAAATCCAATGGCTTCTCCTGAGGTTTACTCATAGAAAGACAAAATACGTTGTTGCTTCAATTAGATCTAAAAGTGAGTTGTCAATACTAAATAAGGTTAAATAAGTCTGATATTATAGAAATTGAATCATGTATAGGCACATTCGTATACAGCGATTCTACATCGAAACTGACTAACTTATCTTTGGGATCTAATTGGATTGATTTTAGTTTTTCTACAAAATGCGTAGAGTTTCTAATATATGAATGTCTTTTTTCTGTAAAATTATTAAGAATATTTGAAAGATATTTACCGTTTTTGTAAGTAGGAGATCCTATTGCACTGACGATAGGTCGAAGTGGTACATTAATCTTATGTATTTTAGTTAGTCCGTAGAACCGCGGGATCCGTGAGCTGCTTGGCCTTAACATTTTGACCTTTAGAGAGGACGGATTGTTCTGTTTCAGTAAGGATTTTGGAAGATAAATTTATAACCGTGTCCTGTGGCGGTTTTAGTTGTCTTTTGCTGTCTAGCAGTCCTTCGAACTTTTTCTGTTGCTTAATTGTAACTGCTTGATGTATCCTTTTTGCTTGCGCATTGGTAATGTTATCGAGAGTTCTATAAATGTTTGATATTCAAGTATAAAAGCTAATTTTAAATGAATATTAAATAACTTACGAGCGTTTATAGCATCATTTATTATGAGAAGGCACGATTCCCTTTCTAGATGTTCTTGTACAAAGGAAAGGGGATGGTTCTTTAGGACACTCTATACATAGAAAACCAACGCATACGAAGAGGTACTTAAATGCAAATTCCCACCATCATCCGGCACAATAGCAATCAGTCATTAATTCATTGGTTTACAGAGCCCTCGCGATTTGCGACCAAAATTCTTTACAATCGGAAACAGAGAAACTGACTCCAGCTTTAAGAGGGAATGGATATTGCATTGATGATATTAGACGATCAATTAGAAAATATAATAATCCCACTCCACGAAATGATACTAACAAGGAATTACCGATAGGAAATGCAGTTCTTCCATTTGTACACGGAAACACAGACAAGATTGCAAGGTTACTTCGTCGGTCCAACATGCGTACAATCTTCAACACACACAAGAAAATTGGACGGAAAGAGTATATGCAATTTCTTGTTCCTGTGGTGATGTTTATATTGGAGAAACTGAACGATCCATATCGACTAGGCTTAAGGAACATAAACGATGTATCAGAAAGAAACAAATTGTACAATCTGCTGGGCATGTCACAAATGTAAAAGAAACCAAAGTTCTTGCATCGGTTTCGGGACTCTATAAACGCACAATTAGAGAATCTATTGAAATTTATAAACATCCTAACAATTTTAATAGAGATACGGGCTTCAGTCTACATCATACGTGGAAACCGATCGAGTGACGTTTCGGTAAACACTGGTCGACTATAAATAGCCGGTCTCGTGAAGTGAAGATCCCTGAAGATGCCTCGTGCAATCGAACGCGAAACGTCGGAAAGTGTTTCCATTTTGACACGGTCTAATCCCAAGAACCATGATTTCTTAATAAATGTATTTTGTTTCTTTTAGCGTTATCCATGGCTACTTCGATTTTATCTATATTACTTTTTAGCAATCTTTAAAACTTAAAGTATTTCAAAAACAGGCAAATATCTCGAAATCAGCAAGAAAAGATCTTCTCAACAACAATACAAATATAGGAAGTTACATAAATCGTATAATTTTCGCAGTTTTTCAATGCTGTTGTTTTTTTTGTTAAAATAGATAAGCTTAAGATGTACACTTTTTTTGTATCTCAAAACAAAAAGGCTGAAGATGCATGTTAGAATATAAAAAACCACCTTGTAGAAAAGGCTTAGCCCTGCGGCTCTAATGAAATTCGCCCTATTAGAGAATTCAGAAACACAGAACAAATTTAAAAGATATAAGTGAGTCTATAACAAGTTCTTTTAAATGTATTCAGATTCACATTTTCCTTAGAAAATATCTTTGTAATTTACCTTGTAATGTGCTTTCGAAATCCCTGGAGTAGCGATAATCCTTTAAGACTACCTCATCTTCTACTGTCTCTCTCCACCAGCTGGTAATAAGACCAATGGATTTCTTCATTGATGAGATCATCTGGGATTAGGTTATTCTGCCGTCCATTGCTATAATATAGAATTAATTAATTAATTAAGAAGATAAATATAGACCGGAGTAAGGGACTTTTTCCAGTTCTAGACTTCCAGATCGAAATGTGGCATTGGCACAAATCGATTAACTTTTAATTTTACCAACAGAGGTTCACAGTATATTTTATAGTTTCGTGTTGTTAACAAATAATTGTCATAAGCATTTGTAAAAGACTTTAAAACATCATTTTTTACTAAAAGAGTTGTCAATAAAAGCTTAAAATGCAATGTAAATTATACAGGGTGTTAATTAATGTCGTGGACATATTTCAGGGGGTGATAGTACTCGACAAAATAGGAAAAAAATGCCAATATATACGTGGTCAGAAACGCATCATTTTCGTTATACAATTCAATTTTTTTCTCGTATATTGTGTTTTTTTTCAGTTCCTCTTGAGACAATTAGTTCAAATTTAGAACATGTATTATTTTTAAGAACCTATAAAATATCAAAATCATGGATTGTAGTACACAGGGTGCTACATTTTTTGCACCACCTACAGGTTTATCTTGCGGATTTTTTTTGCAGCACCTTGTATGAATTCTGATATAAAATTTAAACTCTTTGTTCATTTCTTTAGCTCTTTCGTTATTTTATCACAGTTTTCGACTTATTTGCAATAATCCATGCATCGCATCAATGACATGTAAGCGAAATTAAGCAAAAAATTAAGAAACGGGTTTTATTTTAAATCAACCGACATAATAACGAACAATCAGTTAAAATTATTACAGTTAAATTAAAAATAAAACAAAATTATAAAAGTTGTTGAAAATGTCCGCCTCTTGCTCTGACGGACTCTGTCAAATATTCCAGGAGTATTGCGAATGATGTCGCATGAAGCTATTATTCTGTTTCTTAAATTTCCTTCTGTCTGGATTGAGATCTGATAAACCAATGTTTTCAGGTGTCCCTAGAAAAAGAAATCTAGGCTATTCAAATCTGAAGATCTAGGGAGGCCATGGCTGAGCTCCCTCTCGCCCTATCCAACGGTTGTTAAAATTATTATTTAGCAACACCCTCACCTCTATGCGGAAATGTGCTGGTGGACCATCGCGCATAAACCTCATTTGATTTCTCAGAAGAATTGGCACGTCTTCTAGCAATACTGGGAGTTCGTTTTCGAGAAATTGACGATAATATCGTCCGTTTAGCCTTGCTGGCAGGAAAAATGGCCCTATCAAATAATCTCCAATAATGCCGGCGCACAGAGGGCCAGCGGACCATATTTTATGGAAAAATTATTTTGCTTATAGATGTTATTCAATATATGCTAAAATTGCAAAATCAATACAAAATATGAAAAAATGAACAATCATTAGCCCATAGGAAATGGTTTATACAGGGTGTTACAATATTAATACACATAAAAAATAATATTTTCGCTGATTCAGGTCAAAATCATACCTTAACTAATTTTCAAAAAATTTATGAGCCTTAGAAGCACTAAATATGTGAAAATATTTGTCATACAGGGTGTCTTAAAAGTCAGAAATAATCAGCTTTTTATAAAGGCAACTGCATAAAAGTATGTTAACAGCTGTACCCTCATTTTATTTGTAATTATTTTGAAAATACAATATTTAATTAACTTAAAAATAATTATCAAATAAGTAACAAGTGAAAACTATTATACACCCTACATGATTTTTCTACTAAGATACCAAGAACTTGTACCCGGCTAAATAATTTTGATTACTGAAAACAAGCTACAACTAAAATAATACATATTCAATTTTCTATTATGGTATCAAAAACAATTTGAAACTTTGAAAATGAGACAAATCCTTAGATATGTAGGTATATAGGTAATTAACGTAATTGATAATTTTTATATTTAAACAATAAGATAAATAATTAATAACAATGACAATATTTGTAAACAATCTTAAAGTATATATTATATATGTATTATATAAAATAGATAATAATCGATTTAATATTTATAAAATATAATATTATTGTAGTGAAGCTGTGAAAAACCATTCCAATTTTCATATTACACTAGTCTGAATCTTCATCGCTACTTGTAATCTCAGTTGTTTCATAAGACTTGAACATGTTTAGCGCTTCTGGGCTAAACATTTTCTTTTGTGGTGGACTGTGCTTTCTTAGAGATGTTATTCTGGGATCAGAGGGGATAAGCATATAATTGAAAACGTCTAAATCTGTCATTACTCTACTGCATTTTCTAAAGTTTCGTTCTCTTGCTCTTCTGTATTCTTTGTTTCTCGCTTCCTGTGCCTCTTCTGATAAATGTTCGATAGGTACAGGAATTGCGTTGATTATTTCAGAGCTGTGAATCAATAATTTATGTATTGATGCGGGCATTCTATACCATGGATACAAATTTACAAATAACCGTGCTGTGTCAATACAATACTGCTGAAATTCTTCCACTCTTATGACATAAAAGCGATATATGAGTTTTTCATCAACTTTGGTGATTTCAGCTGACACCTTGTAATTCTGGAAGAATGTTCTGGCTGTATTGCCGTCATTTGTATTTCCTACCCCCTGCTTTGTTTGGTCCACCAGAAGCCTTAATCGAGAACGAAAATCTGTTTGGATCCTACTCTTTTCTTCATGAATGACATTTTTATCTTCGCCACGTGCTTGCCATTTTTCTATTTTTATTCTATAACCAATCTTCAGTATACACTCTAAGCATCTTATCCATGCATGGAGAGATGTTATTCCAAACGAAAGGTAATTGTTATTTATAGCTCTTTCCAAAACTTTGCCAATGTCATTCATATCGATTGGAGAAGCACCGCAGAGATAACATTTTTGAGATGAGGTGTCAGTAATCGAATTTATCATTTGTTATCAACCATTGACCAAAAGAATTTATGTTTTACTGTTATAACTGAGTTATTTTTTAATTTGTGTATTGTTGGGGATAAATTGGCTATTTCTTCGTCCAAGTCTTTTTTCAGTTTTTTTGAAATTGCTATTGTTTCTTTTAAGAACTGCATCTTTAAAGGCCGACAATAAACAGTCGATGATGGGCGGGGATTATGCCATATAATAATTTTTTGGTTTTTACTGCTTCCAGCGTACAACTGTAAAGGCACCACACATGTAAGTAGTAAGTTACTGTCATTGTAAGTTCCATCAATAAATGCTTGCTTATACTCTTTTTGTCCACTGCTTTCATCACTTCCTAACTTCCAAAGTAGATGAAAAGTGGGATTGTCAAAAGCTTGCTCCTCTAATTCTAAAGTTGACATAAGCCTTATAGTTGTGTGGTTCAAAAGAGATTGTAAAGGTACAACCACACAATGCTCTTGTGCACTTATATTTTCCGGATAACATAATTGTTTGGCCTCTCTTACCTTGTTATAACTGGGATACATATCAAAATGATTTTCTTTGGCATTACTTCTTAAATATTGATATGAACGTTTGGTCAATTTCGTATCGACAAATAAGGCCAAAGCTTTATCAGGACTTAATGAAGATGGTTTATTTTTCAATGTGTTTTTATCAATATTTGCTAAATTCTGATTATCCGGTAATAACTTAGCAACTTCATATTTTCCGTCAGCTTTTAAGTTAAGTTTAGTAGCGAATACCAATTCGTTTGTTTCAGTTTTTCTTAACTGCTCAGTTCTTTTAAATTTGCCGGAGTACGAGAGATTTTGAAAATCTGACTTAGGCCTCCCAGGTGTTTTTATAGCCACACATTCGAATTTAATGGTTTTATTGAGCCATGCTTCATTAGTAACTAAAAAACGGTTTTTAGTTCTGTTCGAAGCCTGCCACCTTCTTCTAAATTCAAGTGAATAAACTAGGGAGTATTCTTTGACCTTCATATCATTTTTTTTGTGTACATTTTGTGCATAAAACCGATCTTAAAAAAGTGTTGAGTTTTGATCTTTCTATGCCGTTTTCAAATAGTTGCCTGATTTGAACTGGGTGGGACATCAAATCTAAAATATTTTTAAATTCATTAGAAGTTATGCTTAAGGCCTTTTTATGTTATACACATCTTATTTATAATGACATCTCTAAGTGCTTCATGCATTTTAATGTAACCCTCATTATTTTTACACCATTAGGTACCAAATAATACATATTATCGAACCTTTAGATTAAAAACCTATCATAATAATTATTAAAGTGCAGGTTAATCGACTTAAGCTGCTAAATCTTTATTTTTTTGATAGCAGTTTTTATTATAGGGACTCTATGCATCCAACAGAATAATATGCTCTACCACAATGGGTGGCAGTTTGGGGCAGATTTTTTTTGCGCGACATAAAAGTATAAACAACACCCAAGCGAATTACATGTATAAGAAAAATACGATATTCCTACCTTTTTTTTTAATCGTCCATAAATTGGAGAGTTTATTTTTGAAATATATATATTAACAAAAATGACCATTATACAAATATGGGAAACTATTATTAAAATGTTAAAGAGCAGAAAAACAGTAAAAACTTACCCCCATCATCTGCATTCATCATAAAAAAATTATTTGTAAGACATACGTTTTAAAAAAAATTACACAGGTAATACTCTTCTGCTGCGATATTAATAGCATTTTACAAAACCTACCACCAAGTGAAGCGAATTTCAACATGTTATGACAATTCCATTATTCATTTGTTTTTGTTTTGTGACGCTCCAAAGCCTACTTGTTGTAAATTGATAACAAGATTTGAGAGATAATAATATATATTTTTTGGAGATATTCAATGTTTTCAGTGATTCTGGCCCTCTGTGCGGCGCACACATTTACCGAAAATTGTTGCTGGAAATTATTTTCATGTATCGAATGCGGATTTTCTTCTCCCCAAAAATTATTGTTATGAAAATTACGTATAGTATTCCTAGAAAAATTTTCCTCATCGCTAAATAAAATCGTGTTTCCGAATAATGGATTTTGGGCTAGCATTTGTAAGAACCACTGGCAAAAATTTAAAGGGAATGGAAAGTCATGTGGGAGAAGAGCTTGAACCCTTTGGATGTGGTAAGGATACATTAAGTTCTCTAATAAAAATTTTCATACAAGCACAAATGAAATGCTAAGTGTTGCTGCAATTTTTCTCGTTTTGGTAGCAGGATCATTTTCTACTGCATTCAGGACTGCTTCCTCGACTTCAGGAGTTCTATCCGTTCTATTTGCTCCTACTAAATGAGTGGATTTCTTGAATGGTCCATTTTCACATAGCCGGTTATGTACCTTTGCAAATGTTTATCTATTGGGCACCATGCGATTTGGATATTTCTCTTCATAGAGTCGTCTGGCTTCATAACAATTGCCGTTGGCAAGTCCATAATTGAAATGAATTTCTGCATATTCTTGATTTGTGAATTCAACCATCATTAAACAACTCGAAACAACTACGGAAACGTCAAACGAAAAAATATTTCTTACAAAATATCAGATTAAAGAATAGAATTAACAAATGACCTGCCTCAGCCTACTACCTTTTTTTTCCAGTTTCATTATTTAGCCTACACTTAACTGTGATAGATACGAGAATAATGCAAAATACGAAAGAGCTAAACAAATGAACAAAGAGTTTAAATTTTATATCAAAATTCATACAGGGTGCTGCAAAAAAAAGTTCCGCAAGATAAACTTGTAGGTGGTGCAAAAAAATGTAACACCCTGGATACTACCACTCACGATTTTGATATTTTATCGTAGAGGTTTTAAAAAATAATGCATGTTCTAAATTTGAACTAATTGTCTTAGAAGGAAGTGAAAAAAAAATGCAAAAAACGAGAAAAAAACACCCTGATAACGAAAATGGTGCGTTTTTGACCATCTATATACCGGGTGTCAACGATATCGTTTTACACGATGCCATTCATTTGCTTTTTAGGTTAGGATATTTATATTTGGGTTAACGAAATATGGTATTAAGACACATATTTCTCATGAAAAAACAATTGAATATTACTGCCAGTTTTTCCGATATCAGAACCAAGTTAAGAATTTCAAATGGAACCCTGTATATTATTTTACATAGTTTGATAGAGCTTAGAATTACCTTTTCAATGACATATCACAAGTTATATTTTTTTTTCAAAATGGCGGACCAGGAAGCGCTTTTTCAAAATTCAATAAGGCGGTCGTTTCCCGATACCGATGAAATTTTGTTTAACAAATTATTAAAATATTAAACAAAATGGGGTTTTCAATGGATTTTAATCAAATTTAAAATCAAATTTTTAATTTATCACAAAATGGGATAAGTTTAATTTTTTCTTTAAAATGTGAACTTTTTCTTAAATTTTCTCAAAGATTTTAAATAGAAAGTTGTGTTTATTAAATATTAGTATTAAAGTACATCTTATTAGCTACACGAAACCGCATAACAAGCCGTATTTTTGCTTTTTGTTTCAGAAAAAATTGACAAAACCTTGCCGATACACATTTTTCCTAATACATAACATGAAACAAACACACACATATTATTAATCAGAAAATCCTGGAATATTTTTTATTGTTTATTGATAAGTAATTTTGTATTATTTTGACATTTTGTGACTGTTGTCTTATTTTAGGAAAGCGAGAAAAAATCACAAGTAGTATTAATTTTATTTTACCAGTAGATACGGTGCAGTAACATGAAAGATGACTTAACTAAGATAAGTAGGTCTTGGAAACAATTGCATAGGGATGCCATTATAGTTTTCATTAGATTTAACCAGAAACGTCAAAAGTACTGTTTTGTATCGACATTTCTGATAACTTTCGTTACATTTTTACACTGAGAAAAACAAAAAACAAAAACAAAACCGCATAACAAACCGTATTTTTGCTTTTTATTTGAGAAAAAATTGACGAAACTCTGCCGATATACATTTTTCGTAATACATAACATGAAACACACACACCCACACACACATATTATTAATCAGTAAATTTCCGAATATTTTTTATTGATAAGCAATTTTGTATTATTTTGACATTTTATGATTTTATCTTATTTTAGGAAATCGAGAAAAATTCACAAGTAGTATTAATTTTATTTTACCGGTAGGCTTTCGGTTTTTCCGGAAATACCTAGACCTAAGTCAAGAAGTTTAAAAAGAACCCTGTATATTTTTTCACACAGTTTGATAGAACTTAGAATTCCCTTTACATTGACATATCATCAAAGTTGATTTTTTTTCGAAATGGAGGACCAGGAAGCTTTTGTTCAAAATTCAATATGGCGGCCATTTTCTAACACCGAAGATATTTTTGAATTATAGGTAGAAATAATAAACAAATATGGGGGTTTTTATTGGGTTTAATGCTAATTTAAAATCAAACTTTCACAATTAATACAAAAGTCACTCAATTAAATGTTCTATGCGCTGTCCGCCTTGTTCTTGGCATAGTGTAACTCTCTCAACATTTTCCGCGAGCAGGTTTCGTAAATGCTGTTCTGAGATACTCTCAACGGCTCGTCTTATTCTATTTTCTAACATTTCCAACGATATTACAGGAGTTGCATACACTTTTTCTTTCAGATGACCCCATATAGAAAAATCAAGCGGGGTTAGGTCAGGCGACCTCGCTGGCCATCGAATTGGTCCATTGGTTCCCAACCAGTTCTCACCAAACCGTTCATTCAAGTAATTTGCAACAATTCTTGAAGTATGAGCAGGGGCGCCATCTTGTAGGTAAACTAAATCATCATTTTGCTGCAAATTATTTATAAAATGTTCAATTTCATTTTCGAGAAAGTCCAAATACATCTCGCCAGTTAAAGGCTGATGGAATAATATTGGACCAATAACGCTTAGTCCTACAACGCCTAACCAAACATTAAATCCAAAACGTTCCTGGAAGGCACCTTCTCTTACTAATCTTTGATTTTCCTTTGCCCAATAACGAAAATTATTTCTATTAAACATCCCTAGATTAGTAAACCTTGATTCGCCCGAAAAAATAATCTTATGATGAAACACAGGACTTATTCTATAATTATCTAAAAACCAATTGCAATAAATAAGTCGTCTTTGGAAGTCATTTTCAAATACGTGGTGGTGAATTTGATACTTAAACGATTTAAACCCGTGTTTCTTAAAAATTTTTCTGGCGCTTTCATGGGACGTATTGCACTGTTTGCCTAATTCACGAAGGGAAGCTGTACGGTCATACTCGATGTACGCTAAAACGTTTGTTTCCACTTCTTCGCTTACTACGAAACCATCATTGCCATTAGCTTGGACACCACCATTATTTTCATTTTTTAAATGTTGTACTAGCCAAGGATAATATGCATATGAAGGAGCGTCACGATTCGGAAAGCGTTCCTGGTATAATCTCTCTGTGTCCCTTGAATTTTTGCGACATTCCCCATAAATAAGGAGCATGTCAATTTGATGTTCTCTTGAATAAACCATAATATTTATTTTTAAAACTAACTAGAACCACTGCTCAGTGTAAAAATGTAACGAAAGTTATCAGAAATGTCGATACAAAACAGTACTTTGGACGTTTCTGGTTAAATCTAATGAAAATTATAATGGCATCCCTATGCAATTGTTTCCAAGGCCTACTTATCTTAGTTAAGTCATCTTTCATGTTACTGCACCGTATCTACCGGTAAAATAAAATTAATACTACTTGTGATTTTTTCTCGCTTTCCTAAAATAAGACAACAGTCATAAAATGTCAAAATAATACAAAATTACTTATCAATAAACAATAAAAAATATTCCAGGATTTTCTGATTAATAATAATGTGTGTGTTTGTTTCATGTTATGTATTAGGAAAAATGTATATCGGCAAGGTTTTGTCAATTTTTTCTGAAACAAAAAGCAAAAATACGGCTTGTTATGCGGTCTCGTGTAGCTAATAAGATATACTTTAATACTAATATTTAATAAATACAACTTTCTATTTAAAATCTTTGAGAAAATTTAAGAAAAAGTTCACATTTTAGAGAAAAAATTAAACTTTTCCCATTTTGTGATAAATTCAAAATTTGATTTTAAATTTGATTAAAATCCATTGAAAACCCGATTTTGTTTAATATTTTAATAATTTGTTAAACAAAAATTTCATCGGTATCGGGAAACGACCGCCATATTGAATTTTGAAAAAGCGCTTCCTGGTCCGCCATTTTGAAAAAAAATATAACGTGTGATATGTCATTGAAAAGGTAATTCTAAGCTCTATCAAACTATGTAAAATAATATACAGGGTTCCATTTGAAATTCTTAACTTGGTTCTGATATCGGAAAAACTAACATATTTTGTTAACCCAAATAAAAAAATCCTAACCTAAAAAGCAATTGAATGGCATCGTGTAAAACGATATCGTTGACACCCGGTATATTGGCATTTTTTCCTATTTTGTCGAGTACTATCACCACCTGAAATATGTGTACGACATTAATTAACACCCTGTCTTATCTATATCTAAGTTTATAAAAGTAGAGAATTATTGAAAAATATGGATTAGCGTCTAAATTTGTTATTATTATATTGTCATGTTATAGTTTTAAACAAAGATTAACATACTTACATTACCATGCTAAATAAAAGAGAGAAATAGGGATTTTTATTTATGATCCGCCACTGCATTAGCAAAGAGCTATTGTATAGCATTTTTACACCTAACCAAAGACTAAATATCATGCAAAACTTAGCCATCCGTATTCAGTAAAGAGGTTTAAATTTAGACCAGGTATAACTTGACAGTCATAGGTTTAAGATGACATTTTTGAGAATTGAACAAATAATTTTTCTAAATGTCACAATTACAAAATCACATTGACATAAGCAAAACATAACTGGCGATCTAAGAGTTTTAAGTACCATGGCAACTAGACCTGGTCTAAATTTTAAAAATTTTTAGTGAATACGGGGGAGCTTGTTTAGTTTAAAACCTGTTAATTCGTAAAAGTAATAGCAAAATCTTCACCGAGTCCCTAAAACGAAAAAAAATAAGTTCAAAACTTGGAAACTCTTCATCACAAAATCTGGTTAAAGGATCAAGTTGTGGCACACTTTGATCAGGAAGTCGAGAACCGCATTATATGAGAAAATTAATAAAAAAAATCAACGAAAGCCATTTTCCAGAACACGCGTGAGAAGTCATTGGTGTTCTATCACAGACACTTACCATAAAATAGTAGTATATTACGTACCGAGTAGGGAAGTGTTTCATTACTGTCGTGAGATTAACTAAATCTTGAGGCAGTAATGAAAACATTCCTCCGAGGTTTGTATATTATTTTATTTACATCCACACCATTAATCAAAAAGTAGGTACAATACTTTATTTTGAAAATGAAGAAATGTAGTAAAAAATGCCAAAATTTGTCATTTTCTGTTTTGACGTTTTCATATAATATGTTGTCATCGGAATCAGAGACGCATTCACGGCGACTGATTGCTATGGCACAAACCTTCAAAACTAGCAACACATAAACAGTCTTTAGCAATTTTGAATTTCTCGTTCGTTCTTTGGGGTCTGTGTAACAAAAGAAGCCAAAATGTTGTGAGAAAGTGATGATAATCAAGATTATTTTAACATTGGTACTCCACTAGAAGTTGAAGAAGCTGCAGACAAAGCAGATTTAAGTTTGCTTCCTGAGAAAATTAGAGGGTGATATGAAAAGGCACTGAAGGAATGTGTCCATGGAAGCAAGGGAAGCAGTGCTTCCCCAAAAAAAATTACAAAACATCTTCTAAAATGTAATTTTTGAAATAAGAAACCATTAATTTAGTTTATATTAAAAATGCTAAAATATTATCTTAATAATAAATGTGGCCTTGATTCCGACCGAGCCACAATGAAAATCGAATAGAACCTATGCAGACCGCTAGCTTCTCCGCAGCCAAGTCCTGTATGCTTGATTTCCTGTGAATCGAGCCAGAGGTTATTGAACTTTCCACCGGCTGTTTGCAATTTTTGCATTTCAGTCGCGTGCTTTAAGTTGGGGCGCAAGCTATCGTTGTAGAAGGTTCTTTGTTTGAACGGCTATCCGTGTGTTATGTGATACGTACGTCGCGTCGTGCATGGAAGACAATAATACGAACGTGGATATGAAAATACCGTCAACTTCGGCTGTCGGTAATAACGTTGAAAATGTTGGAGAATTTAGTAAGAAGAGTGTGTGTAAATGTGTGGTGTGTGTCTTAATAATAAAGGGATTTTCAACATTAAACTTCGCTGATAAGCTTCAAATAATTTCCAAAGAAAGGGCAAAACCGCCTATGAAAAATTTAACCATAAAGATGAAAAACTTTTTTAGCCGGAAAAACAATACGAACAATTTAAATGGCTAACAGGGTGTGAAAATATAAGTAAATTATTTCGTTGGCGGTGTTTACTTTTTGAAAATGAAAAAGGTCTCTGGAATAAAACTGTTTTTTCCGATTTAAACAATTTCCATAAAGCTGTAAAAAGACACATTATGTCCAAAGCGCATTTGCAGGCCGTCATAAAAGAAAAAGTCCTTGGCAAAACCAGAATTGAACACGCCCTTAATAAACAGTTGGAAATTAGTCACCGCCAACACGATGAACTAGTCGATAAAAATAGACAAATATTAAGAAGACTTATCAATCTTGTTTGTTTTCTCGGACAGCACGAATTGGGATTTAGAGGTCATGACGAAACAAGGGTTTCTTCAAATAGAGGAAATTTTCAGGATTTACTTAGTTTAATGGCTAAATATGATGATTGCTTAAAAATCATTCAGAATGATTTAATTTCCGCTGTTGCAACCACTACTCTAAAAAGAATTAAGCAGGAGATTGGCGAGGCGCGGTTCATTGCTATTGTTCTGGACGAAACAACTGATGTCACTAATGTTAGTCAATTATCTATAGTAATACGCTACGTTTTCCCAAGTGCTGTGTTTGTCCATTGTTTTGCTCATAAATTAAATTTAGTTTTATCCCAGTCCATCAATCACATTAAAGAGTGTAAAGTATTTTTCGTTACTTTAAGTGGTATGGCTGCTTTTTTTCCAAGTCAACAAAACGTACACAAGCTTTGGACTCCATTGTCCACAAACGATTGCCCAAAGTAGCTCCTACTAGGTGGACCTATAATGGAAGAATTGTGTTAACAGTATCTGAAAATCGTGAATCACTGATTGAACTATTTGAGCTCTAAATAGTTCGAGGGGGTTTTTGGACTGTTTGAAATGAGATTTTAATTTTAATTATTTGTTGAACATATTTTCAGAAATATTTTCATTCTCGGACAATGTTTTTAATATATTACAAACTAAAACAAATGATATTGCTTTTTGTCGAAAAAAAGTGGATGATTTTAAGTTCATGTTAAGCCAAAAGAGAGATGACTTTGACCTATTTTGGGAGAAAACGATGACGTTAGATGTAGAGCCACAAGCCAAGCGTCTTCGAACAGACAAGGTGGAATATGTCATACATACGCCTCTTTTATGAAATAATCGATCAAATTCAGCAACAAATAAACTATAAATTTAACGGTTTAAATGATTTTAAATTCCTCGAGCTCTGCAATTTTGATGCATTTAAAGGAAAACCTTTTCCAGAAGATGCGTTTAAATATCTTCTTCTTCATTATGGCCAGTTTTTCGACCGAGTGTTACTGCGATTTGAACTAAAAGTGATTTACGTAACTGATGACATTAGGGCAAAAAATAACGCTAAGGAACTAAGGCAATTTTTAAAAGACACGGAGCTGGAAGATGCCTACACCGAAGTGTCGTGAGAAATTCAACGGGGCGGGAGAGACTTTCGCATACATCGCTGTTGTCCATTGAAAATAAACTTCTCCAAAATACGTTGGAGCATCGACGTTTTTATGATGACGTCATTGACGAATTTTCAAAAAATGATCGAAGAATCGAATTACATTACAAATAGGTAAATTTCTAAAAATTGCTTCCCTTTCTTAAAATTTCACCGCACGCCCCTGGGTGACTGTAAATACCAATAAATACTTAATGAAAACACACAACTGTGAAACTAAGAGGAATTAGGTATCAGGTTTAAAGTTGTATGTTTCAGTTTGTGCGACAAATTTTCCGGATTGATTGGACATCTTAATAAAAAGAATGGGCAGCATCCAGTGCCAACAACAGCTATGCAAATACTAGAAATTGTTGTAAGAAATCTATTATTTTGTGCTCAGACTATAAATGGAAATTTTATTTAAGTACAGCTGATATTTGCCAATAGTGTGCTTTTTTGTATTTGGATAAGGTTACAAATTCTCTACATTTAAAAAAAACCTTATAGTTTTTAGAGATAATTTGAATTAAAATAAAAATTTAGCATTTCAAGCTTCCATTTATTGTCGAAATACTACCTAAATTTTGATCCCAGGACCTAAATAGTTAGTATCCCGAGTAAAATAAAAGCCATATAAATCTAATTACTATGAAATATTTCAAATTTTATTTACAGCGAGTTTTCTCTAGAGGCCTAAAATCACACAATTTTTATTAGAAAATCTCACTTTTTTGAAATGGAACATATATCTCTATATTTTTCTGCCATTTTACACCTCACCTAAAACTCTTCAAATTTTAATAATAATATCATATACCTATCTCCAACAGTGTTCGAAAACTCTTGATTTTCCTAGTGTATTTTAAGTATATTAAACAACTTATTGTTAATTTAATTTGTAAATTCAAACCTAAATTTTTAATTCCACTTTTATTTTATCACTGCTCGACAAGATTTTTCTAACACAAGCCATTTCATTATTTTCACAATGGAAATACCCTCCCAGTAATAAAAAAAAATTCGGAAAGCCCTAATACGTACCATTTTTTAATAGCCTAATTAGAACGTTTTATTTACTCTCAACGACTTTACGACTCAACAATTTTATTGTGGGGCGGCTAAAATGGGTTCATTTTACAACGGAAAAATTACCTACACTTGGTTGTTTACAACATTAGACATAAAATAAACGTTAAACATCACTCTTCTGTTGAGTTTCGAATTGAGTGGTTCTCTGTGTATCGGTAAGCAAGTGTATGTGAAGACGACAATGTCGAGTCAAACGCGCCGAAGTTGCAAAATTTCTCCTGACAAAATTTTCTTATATTTGTGGGGAATTTTTGGTGAAATCATAAGCCAGGCCATTTTCCGAAAATGTAAAGAAAGTCTACTTTAAATATTTTGGTGTGTTAATTGGGTATCAAGATAAGCGGTGGGCTCCCCATGTGTGCTGTGTTAGTTGTAGTGTATCATTGGTGCAGTGGATGAAAGGAAAGAGAAAAAATATGCCTTTTGCAGTTCCAACGGTATGGCGAGAACCCACCAATCATTCTGGCGATTTTTATTTTTGCCTGAAAAAGACTGAAGGTTATTCCAAAAAGGGAAAGCACAATATAGAATATCCAAATTTGCAATCTGCCATACGACCTGTCCCTCATAATCCAAATTTGCCAGTGCCGATTGCGCCTTTAAATTGACAAGCTATTGATTTGGGAGATAATGAAGATAACGCATCATCAGGCAGCTCAGAAGAACAGTGCAAGAACAGTATGGAAAATTCGTTGTGCGCGTGTACTGATATAGACAGTTTAATGCAGGAACTTGATATTAAACATTCTCCCTGTGAGTGGCGCTTATTCAAAGACTCATCTAAATATAGCTTAAAAGCTGTATTATTGCATAGTGGCAATTTAAAACCCTCTATACCAGTTGCCCATTCAGTTGCAATGAAAGAAAATTATGAAAATATGTGCACGATTTTGGATAAAATAAACTACAATAAGTATAAATGGCAGATATGTGGGGACTTAAAAGTTATAGCGATTTTAGTAGGACTTCAGGGGGATTTACAAGATATTGCTGTTTTCTTTGTTTATGGGACAGTCGTGCAACAAATCAGCATTATTGGCAAAATCTGGCCAGAAAGAAGAATTTCAACCGGGATCTCAAAATGTTAAATTTATACCTCTTGTTGATCCCAAAAATGTCCTTTTGCCTCCTCTTCACATTAAACTTGGGCTGATGAAAGACTTTGTGAAGGCTTTGAATAAAGATGGTGATGGATTTAAATACCTAAGACAAGTCTTTCCCCGGTTAAGTGATGCCAAATTAAAAGAAGGCATTTTTATTGGGCCACAGATCAGAAAATTGCTGGAGGATGTCAATTTTACGGAAAAGCTTACCAGGCACGAACTCAGAGCATGGAATTCATTTGTTCATGTAGTAAGAGGATTTTTAGGCAACAATGTGAATGCAAATTATGAACAATTAGTTAATGAACTCTTAGATGCCTATAAAGCGCTTGGTGCCAGAATGTCATTAAAAATTCACTTCCTCCATTCCCATCTGTCATTTTTTCCTAAAAATTTGGGAGCTGTTAGTGATGAGCAGGATGAAAGGTCTCACCAAGATATTAGAATAATGGAAATTCGATATCAAGAACGATGGGATCCAGCCATGATGGGTGACTACTGTTAGTTTTTGAAGAGAGAACTCATAACCTCATAAACGGAAAAAATAAAGTTTAATTAGTGTTTTAAGTTAATATTTTTCTCGTTTGCTTTTCTCTTAGATGTATGGTATGTTTAATAGGCGAAAACTGGAAACATAGTCAAAAAACAGGATTAAGAATTTTCTGAAATCATTTTTTCTATAGATATTAAGTATCGTAACATTCGATATGGTTCTACAACTCTAACAAGAAAACCCTACGTGCTACGACTTTCTATTTGTCATTTTCGTATTTGGATAGGTCTATTCTATTAGATTATGCTATTCTAATTTGTGTTCCAACAAAACATTTTTTTTTGTCGGCCAGTTTAGAAATACTGAATCTCTTAAATTGTTTAAGAAAAAAGTAATATGTAGCTTGGAGGCAAAATCATATAATAACTGACAAGAATTTTACGATGAGCATACCGTATATTTTGTTTTTTTTTGTTACTGATGTATTTTATTTAGGTCATGTGGCTAAAATCTGTTTTTAAAAGCTTTATGTCACTTTTATTATTATATATACAAATAAATCAGAAAATAGTAAAACCAAACGAACACTTTAATTCTGTAACATAAAAAAATCAGTTTCTTCTTAATAAATGTTGGACTATATGTCCTTGTTCAAACACATGTCAATTCTTTTACCAATATTTTCCCGAACATTGGCTAACATGGTTTGTGTTATTGTTTGACATACCCCCTTAATTCTATTAATCATGTCATGTCTTGTCGTAGGTTTTGTGACATACAATCTGTCTTTTACATAGCTTATAGAAAAACATCTAACTGGGTTAGGACCACAAGACTTTGGCGGCCATGCAACAAAACCCCGAGGCCAACCCATCTTTGAAGACAATGCTGATCCAAATATTCTCACGCTTCCAAATGAATGTAAGGGGAGGGTTCCATCTTGTTGGCACCACATAGTTTGACGTTGGTTAAAATTCACTTCTTTCAATATTATTGGCAACTGCTGTTTCAAGAAAAGTAAATAAGTACGTCCCTATAAAGGTTCATTAAAAAAATATGGACCGATAATTCGTTTGTGGAGAATGCTACACCACACATTAATGGACCAATGATTTTAGTGTTGAACTTCAAGGACCCAGTAAGGGTCTCTATTGCATAATAATACAATATATTGTGCCTATTGACAGCATCATTACTTCTGGAATGTAGCTTTATCTGAATACGCGATACTTTTTAAAAAATTTTGATTTACTTCAATTTGGCAGTAAGTTACGCGCCTCATCATGGTTAACTCCTTGATAAAGTTCTATATGGTGTGGATGGTATTTATACTTGCGCGTTGTTCGATTTAACGTAGCACGCAGTGGGGATTCTCCTGAACTTGTAATAATATTTCGAGTCCTTTTTCATCATCAACTGTTCTATTCACAACTTTACGTTTTGGACATTGCACACGGCTCATTGAATCAAAACGTTCCCTTACAAATTGAAAATTCCGTAGACTGGGTTCTCGCCGCTCTGGTTACTTTGTCTTGTATTACCTTTCGCCTAAAAGGTAATTTTTATCCACCTGTCCCACAACATAAGTCACAAAGATTAATTCATTCCTCGCAAAATCCATTTTAGGTATAAACAACTCGACAGTAAAATTGTTTGACTTCAAAATGAACCTAATTAAATAGATTCCTAATGCCAAGCAGTCTGTGACACTGGTTTCATTTGTTTTGCATGGCTACTTCGTTTTATTGACAACTTATTTAAAATAGAAATATGAAAAACTAGAAATTTCTAGAGTTGTAGCTGAGGTAAAAATGGGAAAAAATATACAGGGTGTTCGATTTAAAAAAAGTGAGACTTTTTAATAAAAAGTTTTGTGACTTTGTGCCTCTAGAGAGAACACCCTGTAAATAAAATTTGAAATATTGCATAATAATTATGTTTATTTGGCTTTTATCCTACTCTGGATACTAACTTTATAGGGCATGGGATCAAAATTTAGGTAGTATTTTGACAATAAACAGAAGCTTGCCAATGCTACACTTTATATTATTTAGAATTATCTCTAAAACTATAAGATTTTGAAATTTTAAACATGTAATAAAAGAGTCTTGGAATTACACGTTGAATTCAAAAATAAACTGAAATACAGAGACCTCCATTTAAAAAAAATATCTTTATTGCACCCTACTTTGTAAGCGCACCCTGTATAAACCGAAATATTTTTAGAATGTGGTGAATCTTCAACTATATCATGACACAAAAGCAGATTACTGACAAATGACATCTTCAAGGAAAAATATTACTCCGTACTATCGTTGACTCACCCTGTAGATACAGGGTGGCGCAATAATGTGACAACGTACCATATCTCCCTCATTTTATATAATTTTGATTTTTTTTATGAAAGTTGCATACCAAAAACAAGTCTACAATTTAAAAATATTTCTAATTATACAGGGTATTTCACAAAAGTGAGGCAGCTAAGAATTACCTTTTTTTTTTAAATGGGACATCATACATATTTTAAAAAATCACATTTTGTTTCGACGTTGCCAAATTATTCAAAATATCTAACTCTAAAAAAAATCATGGTCATGCATAACCTACTATAACTTCTAACCTTCAACGATTTCATTAATGAAAAATTGTACCAAAGAAGACAAATATCTAACTACGAGTTTAGATAACCGCATACCTAATAATTTTATACGGGGTGCTTGCTGACAATATGCCAACTTGACAAAATTAAAACTAATTTTTCTTTAATTTGTTTAATAACACACCCTGTATCTGACTATCTTATCGTGTTCCGTTATTAATCCTCTTCCACTTTTATTCAGGTGATCTTATACCTATCTCTAATAGTTTTTGCGATATATTAATTTTTATTAATTGTGTCGTTGAAAATGCATTAAAACATATTGATGTCATTTTTATTTAGCCATGTTTATTAAAGAAATTATACGTCAAAGTAATATTGTTTGAAAAGGGTTCTTTCAATTTATCTGTCAGTGGCAAAAATTACTCTTGTAAACATTGTATAATATTTCTTTTAGGACAGCTCACCTTTCGACAAGCTCTGAAAGATCAATTTTATCAATCAAATATTTTTCGTTTTTAGCAGCATAAGCTGATAATCTAATTTATCATTAGAAATTGTGGATCGTTGTAAATTTTTAACAAATTGGAGACTAGAGTTTCTTTCATTTGTTGCGGTTGAATATCCAGCAGTTAAAATTAATTGGCAGAGTTTCAATGCATGCCCTAGAGGAACTTTAAACTTTTCTGCAATACTAATTAAGTCTTGAACTGTGCCAACATTGTTTTTTAAGCATACATCAAAAAGTACCTCTAACTGCCCCTGACGTGAATATTCGTCTGGTCTTAGTGATGGAGGAAACATATTTGTAACTTTTTGGACGTTTTCGATCTTTATATTTTCTTTATTTAATGGCAATTGAAAAATATTTAGAAAATCAGCAATATATTTAACTAAAGCACTTAGATTATTTGTATAAAGGAACTTAAGGTATCTACAATGCAAAAAAATTCTTTTCGATAAAACTCCTCAAATCCAAAATCCCTATTAGCATCCTTTTTTTTTTCGATACCATACGCCGTCTATGATGTTTTCTATAGTCCCCTTCTGGCAAAATACCCACTTTTTGAGAGATTAATTGAGCACTTTCAATTAAGTTATTTATTTTCGTATCACTATTGTGAATTTCGATTAAAGAATCATTGGTAATAATAATATTCTTCTTCATTTTATAAAATATATGTTTTGTAAAAAATAAACAACTTATAAAATCGAACGATTTATATAATTCATTATCTATATTTGGTTCTTTTACTATGTCATCCAAAACTTGAGGAATACCTTCGAAAGAAGTCTTTACAGCTTTTAAAGTTTCAACTCTAGCTGTCCATCGCGTTTTATATAAATTTTTCAGTGAAATGGCATTTTCAATCGTTGCAATTATCGCCTTTAACAGCTGTGATCTTTTTGTACTGCTGTTAAAGACAAAAAGTTCCGCCAATACATTAAGAGTATCATCAATAATTGCCTTAAATCTCTAAATCTGCAGCTATAAAATAACGTGTGACCAACTATTTCTAGATTTTTTTTTGAGTGCCATTGAATCTACCTAACATAGAAGCAGCGTAATCGTAGGATTGAAACGCTCACTTTCATAAGTCTATATAATTTGCGTTCAATATTTTTTAATAATGTCGTTAGCAGTGTCTTCACCAATTTTGTTTTTAACATCAATGACACTTAACAATCTTTTCTTCGGACACCCACTTTTTTCTACAAATCTCACACTTATTGATAACATTTCTTTATTACTTGAAACATCAGGTGTGTGATTAGCCATAATGGTAAAAATGGGGCCTCATTTATTTGAGCTAAAGTTTTTTCTTAAACTAATTTACCTAGAAGTCCAATAAATTTGTTTTGAGAAAGTGCACTCAAATAGGTTAAATGATATCGCTTCATTTCAGAATCATCAATCCATTTTTTTTTTAATTAAATTGTGTCGTGATATAAGTTCCACAATTTTACAAAAGTTCCCTTCTTTTTCGACATGTCATGAAACGCTGAACCCTGCTCAGCCAAGGTTCTTGCTACATCAAATAATATTTTGACTACATTAGTGTTATGATACGGTTTTGTACATTCATAAGATTTCTTTTACTTTTTTTCAAGAAGGATATCAATATGATTGGATTTAACTAGAAAATGACAATAATCTGATAATGCAGACTTATGTGCAATATAAACAAAGTATTGCTGCAATTTTCCACTCTTATTTCCCCCTAAAGATTTCATTTCCAACCACCAATTTCTTATGCCATCAATAGCCCACGCGCTTTCAGATTTCTCTCTTCCTGGCTCATCAGAAAATAAAAAACAAACAAAACAAAAAGCTGCATCATTTGCAATACTATATTTTAGAAATTTAAACTCTGTACCATTTCGAATAAAATCTATTTTTTCCATCACTAGGAAAAACTTTTAAAACTGGTTGGTGAGGACCTAATTTAATTAAATAATTTTTCTGTTGATCTAATAAAACTGAATTTCTTAACCCAGGATCATGATTAATTATGTCAGAATTAGTAGAAGAATCAGGAATATCAATTTTTAAACATGCATTTTTTTCTCTATTTCTAAGAAGTATTTCTTACAAAACAAATTAGTTTCAACACAAGCCTGGTAAATCTCAGATGATATATCATACATCTGGGGATTTAGGGATTCAATTTTTTTTTTGTAATTTAAGTCGTTTCATTTTATTTTAGTTCTATAATATAAAACTTGTTACTGCATAAAATAATATTTCCTTATTTAGCGTCTCGTCTGACGTTCTTTTTTATTATTATCACTATAATATGTTGCTTACAGTCACCATGGTACACATTTTAATAAATGCAGATATAATTACAGTTGCAATGTACAATTAGGAGTTTTTTATATTTCCGTGTTCCGGAATAATTAAATGTGTAGACTGAATTAAATTTGTTATTTAACTCTTTGTTGTTGGTTATAATTAAAACGAATTTTTTTTGAGTCATTGGCACTTTCATTTATCAAATCTTACTTTTTTTTTTAATTAACAATATGCATTATAAATATCAAAATATGGTTTAAATTTGAAGTTACTTTATTTTATAAAATGTTTGCAACAATATATTTTAATGCGTTTTCAACCACACAATTAATAAAAATTAACATTTCGCAAAAACTATTAGAGATAGGTATAAGATCACCTGAATAAAAGTGAAAAAGGACTAATAACGGCAGGATAGATAGATACAGGATGTGCCATTTAAAAAATCAAAGAAAAATTAGTTTCAATTTTGCCAAGTTGGCACATTTGCAGCAAACACCCAGTATAAAATTATTGGGTATGTGGCTATCTAAACTCTTAGTTAGACATTTATTTTCTTTGATACCATTTTTTTACCATTCTTTATTGAAATCGTTGTAGGTTAGAAGTTTTAGCAGGCTATGGGCGACCAGGATTTTTTTTTAATTTAGATATTTTTAGAATTTTTTGTGAAATATCATGTATAATTAAAAACATTTTTTAAAATGTTCTTGTTATACAATTTTCATAAATTTTTTTTTTTAATTATTAAAAACGAGTGAGGTATGGTACCATGTCACACAATTGTGCCACCCTGTATAAATACAGAAATATGAAAAGTATTTTAAAATATGTTCTCTTATATAATGATATAGCATGATATGCAAATAAAAATGTGAACAAATTCTGGTTATTAAGCAAATCTAAAGAAATATTTTTATTATTTTTATAAAACGATACATTATATCCTAGAGTTCCCAATCAACACCTAATTAAAAATAACCTTTTATAATTATTTCCTTATTGAATATTCTTACCAAAACGAAAAAAAAAATAATTTGTTAATCACTTGTTAGCACTTCAACACGTAATTCAGACACACAAGTTTACTTTTCGGTATGGTTCTTATAAGATCATACTTTAACAAATATTACTGATTAGAGTCGAAGCATCACTATTAAAAACGGTTCTGAAACTAATTTGAATTCTGTAAAAAAACTCGATTTGTTTCTGGTTATAGCCTAAGGACGCTGCTTCTAAGTAAAGATGGTAGATATAATTCTTAAGAAGCTTGGTGGGACGTAGGTCACGCTGTCGGTCACTTAAAAATACGCAGAGGGTAGTGATAATACTATCAGAATGCAAATTATGAAATTATTAGTTTATTATAAGAATTTGAATAAATAAGGTTCTTGTCGGAGTAGTTGCCCCCGTAAAATTAAATGCGTGTCCAAAAAGAATACAGTGAGTTTTTAGCATCAATTGTAGATACTTGCATCGA
>JAUTXW010004809.1:0-87066 GCA_030620095.1 Kuschelorhynchus macadamiae
AACGAACTGACAAAAAATCATTAATTTTGTATTACAGTAATTTCGGTATGACATGTCGGTTCTGCTTTTTCTGATGCTTAATTTGCCAACTTGCACCCCCCCGCCCCTCTTCAGCGACGCCCTTGAAATTCTCGATTCCGCCGCTGCACATTAGATAACATTTGTGCAATATGACTAAACCCTCTGAGAGTAATCTTAAGTTGTTTAGCAAACGAATTAAAAGATTGACCCTAAAAATGCATTAAATTTTCCGACGAAATACAGAATACGTCGTTTTTTCGATAAAATTATCAAAAATCAAACTTTTTTAAAACTGAAGAAAATAAAATATGCAGAATATCATCTACTGCTTATTCTAACGAAAAAAAACATGCTGTTACTCGACAAATTTTTTTCTTCGTCAAAAGGTAATGCGATTGCGACGCGTTTCAAAATTATTCCTATATCCTCTTAAAAATGGTATTAATGTATTAATAAAATTAATAAGTTTGGTCGAATGGACTACAAAGATATATCACTTTTAATATTCGGCACATTATTATTTACAGCTTTATTAAATTGTATTTATTTAACAATAATGAAATATTACTTGTTAGTTTTGGCTTTCCCTCCTCACACACTTTATACAGGCTTAGGACTGGTCCAACCTCTGTCAGAATTGAAGTTTGAAGCGTGTTTAGAGGCCATCGGGCCAAAACAACAACAACAACATAACGTTAACAGTAAAGCGAAAGCACACATAAACAATAAAACTAATACTAACAACACAAACACATCGTGTAACAAACAGCAATAGGAAAAACAATACTAAGTAACAAAGAAAACTAAAAATTCTCAGAATCTTCAAAATGTTTTCCATTATTAAAAATACTCTATCAAATATTAGCCTTCAGAGAAACCAAAAAGCAGTTACAATTTCTTGGCTTCATAATAGCGGTTTATGCAAATTTGATCTTCTCATATGTTTCCCGTGTATATATTCAAATTTTTAAAAGTTTTCAGTTGTTATTTAACTTCATACACTAAATATTATTTTTTACTTTTTAGTTCAAGAAGTTCTAGAAACAAAAATAGGGTTGAAAAAAGAAATTTCTAGGTTTATTAACGTTATCATTTCGTCCAAAAATACCTATTATGTAACTAATTGAGCACTAGCTTGAAAACGAATAAAGATATCAACGTGGCGTTTTCGCTAGGATTAAGGATGTAAGAGAAGTATACCCTTTGATTTAACAGTTTTTACGAAAATTGGAAAACCTGTAATTGTTACAAACATCGCCAGTTACCAATTTGTGAGAAACCAGAAAATGTCACGATTTTAAATCCTAAAACAGCTTGAAATTCTTTTTCAAATACTGTTCCAATCATCGTCCGAACATACGCGAAGCGCCGGCGCTCGTAGGCGTGAGCATCTTAGTTTCATATTAACTGTTCACACATAAGCCTCTAAGGCAGCCACCAGATGGCGGTCCGGTCCGGTGATGGTTTCGGTCCATTCGTATAAAGTCCGCTCGTGGGCCCGTTCCAATGGATTCGCTCTCGGGTCCATTTAGTTGTCTGTACGTTACGTGTGTTGAATTAGTTGTTCACTTGTTGATCATTTTTTATATTCATTGTTGGATACGAATTATGGGCCTAGCAAAATGTAATTAATGGGAACATAGCGAATAAATTTCGGCAATAAAAGATGATTGATTATAAGAGGCACAAATTAAAATATTTAAGGTTTATTAATAAATATAAATGTATTTTTCGTATACTTCTGTATATTACTATGCTTATTTGCAGAGTTGCAGATTTTGTGTATTGTAAGTAACCAATATATGTATATGTACGTGAAATCAATTTTAAATATTATGTTTTCCACATATAAAATAGTTATACTCTAAATAAAGAAAATCGAGACAAACTCCTAATTTAAACTAAGGAAATATGGTGCATTGTTATATTTATAGATATAAACGAGTGCCCTATTCAAAATGTATTAAATATATTATTTAACTAACTTATCCTTTCTAATCGAAACATACTATTAAAGATGGTTAATGACCCTTATACAGCGTTTCCAATTTCCTTGAGAGTGAAATATCTATTACTGCTCCAAAAACATTCGATTTTATCCATCGGCGTCGATTGATAACACTGCGGAACCCATATCGATGTTGAATGCAATTCAATTATTATTTACTTTAAACTGCTGACGATTATAAATTGTACGGTCATAACTGTAATTGTTGACGTAAATCTGTCTACATATCTGCTATGTGCTAAACCCTAAAACCACAGGTAAAAGAATATATTCCTTTAACTGTGCTAAAACGTACGACTATCATCTTTTTATAAATTTAGATCTACGCGGATCCAATCCAATCGCAATCGCGGTGCCGCGAAATCAATGTTAATTCAGACAGTGGCAGCGCACTCGTGACGCGTATGGACCCGATTTTGATACTGGATTCGTTCCAACCGGGTCCGCCACTGGGTTCTTTAAATCGGACCGGGTCCACTCGGAACGACAAGTCTAGAAGCAGTGCAGTACGGGTTACCGCTAGAAGCAACTGCTGGACAATCAAACAAAACCATACCTTTAGGGCGCTAAAAAACTGTTCACAATACAGCGGCCAAAACGCTCAGGTCTACCGCCGGCGGCGCGGCGGTTCGCGTCAGCGCACATAGGGGCCAATAAGGTCAAAACCTGGCAAAAATGAAGAATACGCAAAGCTTCACATTGATATATTGATATGTAAAAATCATTAAAAGAATATACGGGCTACCCGACATCAATTTTTATTAATCCGAAAAACGACATGGTAGGCCATGGCAAGCTGTCAAATATTATCCCTGGAAACGGTAGATTTATTATTGACACAAGCAATTTTTGTAATAGTTGGTATTTTTTATGTATATTTATTAGCATTGAAGTGTTTTCAATTACTTAGTGATATGAATTCATTACCAAGAGGTAAGTTTCTCGTTTTTAGGTAAAGGGCACTATTTAATTGTAGTTGAGTTAGTTAAAATCACATACTTAAAATGGCCGCCAAATTTATTGTTTTTCATAATTTTTTATTTAAATGTGTAAAGTTTTAGTATCCATAGGTTGCAGTCCGAGCATTTTTTGTAGCATTATTATATACATAAAAGAGTAGTATTTAAACTAGTAGAGAAAACGGCGCAAATTTGCGCCTTTTTGAATTACACGCTGAAAACTACACCAAGTTATAAGAAATCTACTTAATAAAGGATACCACACTAAACGTTAAAATAATATATACTATGTCTGTCCAATTTTCATTGCTTTTTTATATATTCAACTTTTAGTTATATATAAACTTTTGCAAGTTTAAATAAAGTCTTGCATTATGTAATTTTGATATACCTTACAGGGTGTTAAATTAAAAATAACGTTTTTCATGATTATTTTAAACAGCCTTTGGCAGATTTTGTCTAAGTTCTGCATTGTTATTACAGTGATAAGAGGCTAAATTAGCATTAACTGGACTTAATATTATTACATAAGTCCAGAGGCGTCCCAGAGGGCAGCCTACTGAATTGAATATTATTGACAACAAATGTACTTTTTATGTAACATATATATTTTTTTCAAATTGAGCAACTAAAAATACAACTTTTCATCCCCAAATAATTTTTATATGGTTGCTTAAAAAATACATTATATAAAATAGATTTCTTTACAATAAATTTCCGACAGCCATATTTTTTCCTGTTTATTTAAATGCAGTTTTGAAATAGAGATCTTCTGTTTCTTTTAGGGTCTGGTAATACTGACATTTTCTTAACTAGAAAATTTTTATTTGAGAAGATGAATGAGTCTGGTTTTGATAAATTAGAAGATAAAGTATTATTTCTAAAAAAATACTTGCGAACCCGAACTAAATGTCCTAAAGTCAAGGAGGCCGATTTACGCACTAAAATGTCGCATTTTATTTCTGATTTTAAGAAAAGATGGCGTAGTTCTCAAAGACAAAAGCAAAGATTTTTGGATAAAAACGTTGATTGGCTAGAATCATCCATCAGTTTTCCGAATTATGAAGTCTGCGATTCTTCTAAAAAAAAAAGGAAGACCTAACATTAAATTTCAAGACGCTTCAGAGAGGACTAAGAGACAAAAAACAGAACATTTGAGGTCTTTAAATTCTACAGAAGAATTATGTTATGCAGCACAAATGAGTTTACGGTCTTCGGGGGCAAGTCATGCATCTAAATTACTTAAAGAAGTAACATCATCACCCAAACGTGCGGTTTGCTACACAACAGCTTATAAAAAAATGAATAATTTTAAGAATATTGTCCAGCTTTCTCCCGAGGAAGCTTTATCTACATTTGTAGATGCTCAACTTACAAGGCAGCAGTATAATATAATACGGAGCAAAGACAAGCAACGTTTTCCTTCTTACAAAATAATACAAAATGCTAAAAAACGTTGTTATCCTGACACAGAATTTATATCAATAAGTGACTTAACAGCCGAAATTAAACTTCAAGCACTGCTTGACCATACAGCATCTCGCCTAATGCAAGCGCAAAACATAGTTTTTAAAAATTAAAAAAAAAATAAGTGAACTGTTTTTAATATATAAATGGGGGTTTGATGGATCATCCGGTCATTCCGAATACAAGCAAGTATTTGCAAGTGGAGACGCCAGTGATGCAAGTATTTTTTTGTCGTCATTAGTACCTTTGCGACTTATACATGGTGATCCTGAAAGCCCAGTAGGCCAACAAATTGTATATTGGAGTAACCCACGACCTTCATCGACGAGATATTGCCGTCCAATAAAATTTCAGTTTGCACACGAAACAACGGAATTAGCTAAAAAGGAACGCGATCATATTGAAGTTCAAATTCGTAACTTGGTACCGACAGTATGTGAAATCAATGGTTGCCTAATTAAAATAAAACATAAACTTTTGTTTACAATGGTTGACGGCAAAATCTGCAATTCATTGACAGACACGGCTTCAACCATGAGATGCTATCTGTGTGGCTTAACGTCAACGAACTTTAATAACATCCAAAAGTGCATGGAAACCACGGTGCTAGTAGACGAATCCAGATTACAATTTGGCATTTCAACTCTTCATGCATGGATTCGATTCATGGAAAGTCTACTAAAAGTAGCCTATAAATTACCGTTGAAAAAATGGCAAGCTCGGGGAGAAGACAAAAAAATTGTTGAATCCACTAAAAACAAAATATGTAGAGAATTTAGGGCTAAACTAGGATTAATCATTGATAAACCCAAACCAGGGTTTGAGAATAGCAATGACGGGAACACCGCTAGGCGGTTTTTTCAAAATTCAGATGAATCGGCTAAAATAACAGGTTTAGATATTCATATTTTAAAGAGATTTGGCACAATTTTAAATACAATTTCTAGTGGGTTTGATATAAATATACTTAAATTTAAGGATTATGCTTTGGAAACAGCAAATTTGTTTGTGGAAAAGTACCCATGGTACTGTATGCCCCCTACTGTTCACAAAGTATTAATTCATGGGCCAATTATTATTGAAAAAGCGGTGTTGCCCATAGGGCAGTTGAGCGAAGAAGCTAGGAAGCTAATAACAAAATGTTTAAAAGATATAGAGAGGGTTTTTCACGTAGAATTTCTCGTGAAAAATCAAATGAAGATATTTTACATCGTCTTTTAATTTCATCGGATCCTCTGATAAGTAGTATGCATCAACCGTTAAAACGCAAATCCCTTTTTGATCCAGATGTGTTAAATTTACTAGAGTGTCCTGACTTCAATTTTTCATCTGAGGATATGATCCATAATGATGAAGGGAGCGATGAAGAATCTTCAGATAACGATGAAGATTGATTAATAGTATCATATTTAACAGCATAATGAATTGCTCTTTTCAGTGCTATTTTGGTCTTACCAAATCTGAAATGAGGTGTGAATTTTACGGATTTTACACACACGCATATTTAAAAATCATACACATCTCTTCTCAGAATGTACGCAAGTTAAATATTTAATTTATAGCTAAGGTTACACGTATCAAGTAGTTAAAGCAGGTTAATAAATAAAGTAACTAAATTTAGTTTCTTTTATGGTGTGAACAGCAGCGCAAGTACTAAATAGTACCAAATCAAGCAGTTTACACCATACAAGTAAAAATTTAGTTACTTGATTTAGTAACCTGCTTTAGCTACTTGATACGTTTAACTCCAGCTTTATCTTCATCAAGAAATAAAATTATATCATTTGGCCCATGATATTTTGTGATTTTGAAGTTTTTTTAGTGGATTCAACATTTTTTCTTTTTTTTTACTTGTAGTAATACAGGGTGTTTCAGAATAACATGCTAATAATAAAGGGGGTGATTCTTGGGCTCATTTTAAGAAAAAAAAGTTGTATGAACATATGTCTGAAACGCCTTAACTTTTTAGATACAGGGTGTCAAAGTTTTAAAAAATAAATACTTTTTTTACAATAACTTTGTCACTACTGTAGATATCTGTATGAAATTTGGGTCATGTATTCAGGCATTAATACGTATTTTTTGATGCATCAAGAATTCAATTATTCTGACCAGTGCCGTTCATGCGGGTTTTGCTTTGCATATTTTTTGTATAACTGTAAGTTTTATATCTTAATATACTAATGGTATTATACCCTGTATTTAAAAATTGGTAGGGACTTTTTGCTATAAAATACATTGTAATATTGAAACCTAAACATTGTTTCTCCTCATTTATCTCCTGCCACCAAAGCTACCCTCCTAATATAGGAAGGGGGTTTCCGGTCATATGTCATGTGATACCACATTTTAAAGGCCTTTCGACCTGATATTATAGTTTTTGCTGTGATTCTGTTTAATATGACAATTTGCTGGATTTAAGCTAATAAAAATAACTAAGTATCCACAGTATCATATTAAAGGGGATGACAGTAAAAACTTCACAGTCATAATATAAGTGAAATGACCTTTAAAATGAGATATCTAACTGACCGACCTCTCTCGACCTTCTATCAATTAAGGAGTTTTAAGGGGTTGGATCCTAGGGGCAGAGGGTTAAAGGTAGAGAAGCATCTTTGGCTTTAAAAGTTGTCCTTAATATTTTTACAAATTTGGCGATCATTTTTAAATTTAAATTTTGAGAAATCCAATATCCAATGTATACGTTTTCAGAATGAACACCCTGTATATTTAAATCCAATTTTATTGTCTCTAAGAGTTAAATTACCATCTAATATAGATATTTAACTAACCTAAAATACAAAACCAGCATTAAATATTTTTTGCCAACTTTTTACATCATTGGCCCCTATGTGCAGCGTCCTGACTGGCAGCGAGGCCGTGTCACTGCGGCATCGCATGGCTGCCACGTATTCTACGTCATTTTAAATTTTGTTTTGCTGGTAGACGATGTTAATTTTTTAGGTAAAACATTTATACATTGTCTCATTTAATAATGAAATATTTTTCTCGGCTGTAATAGATTATAACACAAACTTTCTCGGTAATTTTCCAAGAACCTTGTGTACAAGATCTAATACAAACTGAAATTGTCTTGAATGTAATGTTTTGTTAATTAAAATTCTTTCATTAACGGATTTTATAAATATTGTTGCCTTTTTTAAGTAACAAAAAAATTAGTCTGTTCCGTAACCATAACAATATTAAAAGGAGCGATCTAATCCTTATTCGACACTACACACTGCTTGTGTGCATATTTTGATCTTAATACGGGTTCTCTCGACTTAACGCATTTCACATAGGGCCCAGCACAGTAGTTTTCCAGACCATTAAGATTGCAAACTCGAATTAGTTTATTTAGTGTACAACTTTAGATAAAGAAATTCATATTTATTTCAAAATACGTACTAATGAACAATGATCAAAATTTAATCACTTTCATGTGACTAGAATAACGCACTATTATTTCAATTATTATACACGCTAGGTGGATTATAAAAAAATATGGTTTTTTTTTATAATCTGTTTTATCTTAATTCTAAAAATCTATCAGCGCGCATCATTTATCTTAGCCACCGTAAGAATATGCGTTTCGGATGAACTCCTAAACCATTCAAAATAAACGTATGGCTTAGCAACAATAATTAACACAATTATGTAGCTATACAAATATGTGAAGTATCGGCAAAAATATTAATTTGATTTGAAGCACTATTACAACAAATAATTCATTAGTGGATGTTGGCTAATTTTTACGTCATATAACTTGTCTTTTAACTTTTAAAGAAAGTCAGATTTAGTAAATCTGATAATTAATTTTAAACCAATGAAATATGTTAGTAACGCATTATTCAAAACAATTAGTCTTTCCGTTGTGGTTTCTTCGAGCCCTCAAAATGCATATTCTCAGGTTGTAAATTAAGCCCTTATGGTTGGCATTTTATATATTTTTTAAAATTAGATCTTTCTATGTGAGAGCACTTCTAACTGAAAATTAAGTATCTCACAACATATTTTATGTAGCACAGCCATAACGACTGACCTTTGCAATTGCCAAGAAATATTAATATTCCTTTGAGGCCTGACTTTCTAAATGTACTTTTACAACTGTCTCTACAGATCAACTTGCAACTATATTAATGATATCTCTGCTATATAGTAAGTTTATTTAGCGGCTCTCTTTAAAATTATAATAAAAAAAAAAATAAAAATTTAATAAAAAAATTAACATAAATTTAAAAATTTAGGTATGCTTGGCTTTAATTAACTATATATATATATAGTATTCAATGTCAGGCTGCGCCAACCACTCAATTTTTAATATGTTATTTACGAAGGGTGGCTAACCTACTTTTATTTAATATTCTATACTCACTAGTAGTTATAATAGGGGAGCGCCTCCTCCTCCTCCTCTTCCTCTCTCTCATGTCCCTCATTCTTAACTTCCTCCCCTTTTATTCTCATTCGCATCATATTTTTAATTTTTTCTCTTTGTTCTCCCACATTTGATTTTGCATTCTTAAGTCTTATAAATAGGTGCATCAAGATCATTTTAGTATGTTAAGGTACGAGTGACTGTTAAAAGAAAAAAATCTGTTGAATAAATCTATTAATAATAATATTAAAATAAAATGAGTGAATCAGTTGGAGAAAAGAAATCGATGCATTCCGCTTCAGACAATTAGCCTCGAAGAAATTCTACCAGGAGTTCAAGAAGAACATATACCATTAGTTCGAGAAGAAAATAATCGGATTGTTTTAAAAAATTTGAACAAAACTGAGAGTGAAGAGAAAAAAGTGTTTTGTGCTATTTGTTTTGAAATAATCGAATATTATGATTCATGTAGACCAAATACATGTTCCCACATTTTTTGTTTAAAATGTATTTTAAGATGGAATGATGAAAATTGTTGTTCTATAATGGTAAACAATTGTCCTGTATGTCGCACTAGATATTACTATTTGGTACAAATCTTCAAAGATGTAATTAGACATCATTTTGTTGTAATTTTAAAAAGAGGATAATATTTTTTTTATAATTTGTGTTTGTGAAAACTCTGGTAACAAATAATTTTGTAAAAAAAAGTAAATGTAAATATATATATAATAATTGACACACATTTTTTCCTTTTCCTATATTGAAACGACAACAATGATCTCACAAGTTTTTTAATCCATACTAATTTTCACATTACATAACAAAACAATTGTTATGGGTTTACACAAAAAGTGCCACGCCCTAAAATGGCACCACTTTTGCAGATCGAATCTTAAATTTTCTTATGGGAATTTACATGTAAAAATGACGGTTTTGATTGTCGGACCGGCATAGCCTAATCTACTACTTTTTAATTATACTAATAATATTAATATAATTTGCATCAAGAAGAAAACTCAATTGAATACAGAAACAAGCGTTAACAAAATGTTATGCTAATATATGAGTGCTTCTAGTGGCAGTTGACATAATCGACACTTTTTTTACATATGATTAGCTATTTCATTTACAAATACAGTGTCAGATGTTAGAATAAAAAGAAGTATTTTGCATATAGCACTGAAAATATATAACCGCTTATAGTAACAGTTGACATTTTTTAAAATTAATATTGTTGACGTATTCTACTTATTATCTTTACAATTTATGTTTAAAATTAATATTTTTGACATTATCTACCCATTACGTTTATAACCTATATTTAAAATTAATATTGTTGAAATAATCTACACATCACCTTTACAAACTATGTTTATTATTAATATTTAACAACATAATCTTCTATCTCTTTTTCATTTTTATTGCAGTAAAAGCAAGCATGTTCAGGAATTCAAGTAGAAAAAGATGTATCCTACAAATAGCACAATGTAAATCAGAAGCACTAACAACATAAGCTCTTTTGTAGTGGCAGCTCACATGATCGGACTCCCCTCTCCGTAAATATCTCATGTGAATTGCACTACAAGGAAGGCAAATAGCAAATGTTCCTAGTCTTCGACTTTCAATTTTAGAGTAGCTTTGTATAACACATACATCTTTTTCTTCAAAATTATTAAAATAATTCACTAGCCCTAAACTTGCTTACTTTTTCGTCAGCCTGCTCCTAAATTTAGCAGTTGTCCATCCATGTCCACTCCTTCGTCAATTTCCTGATCATCTTCCTCCATCTCTTCTTCTTCCTCCTCAATATAATTAATGTCGATGTTAAACAAGAATGATCTTCTAACAAGCCTAGATGATTTGTCCAAAAATGAATGTTTATAAGTGATGGAATCGCCTTCCAAGTTAATAAAAATTTCTTCTCTTTCTTCAATTTGAGCGGCGTTCTCCACATTATTTTCTTCAATTTGGTCAGTGTTTCCAATCATATTTTCTGCCATCATTAGGAGCTTTAGATTTAGATAGATATATTTGATAAAAAACAATTTTGGTTATAGGTTATAAATAATATCGACAACTGATTTTACAGCGAATGATACTGTATGATCGTCGCGTGGATGTTATTAAGTATATATCCCATCGACCACCACTTTTACTACCTGCAATACTTAAGTTTTTTTTTTTTCACTGTCCCTTTCCCTGTCAGTTTCCTCGGGGGGGGGGGGGCTTCGCCCCCTCCCGCTCCGCCAACCCCCATAAGGGGGGAGACCCTCACCTTATCTTCTTTCTCTACCTTCCTTCTTTCTCTTTTTTATATGGTTTCTCCTTTTTCCTTCCTTCTCCTTTTTCCTTCCTTGTTCTTTTTCTTTCCTCCTCCTTTTTCTTTTCTTCTTTTTTAATCTAACCTAACCTAACCTAACCTAACCTAACCTAACCTAACATAACCTAACCTAACTTAACTTAACCTGAAGAGGGTAGCCCGAAATTGGGGAGCCGGGATTTGAGAAATTAAGGGGTCCGGGGGAGGGGAAGGGGAGGGGAAGGGGGAGGGGAAGGGGGAGGGGGAGGGGAAGGGGAGGGGGAGGGGGAGGGGAGGGGGAGGGGGAGGGGGGGGGAGGGGGAGGGTAGGGGTAAGGTTGTTGAACGGCTTGGGAAAGTGTTTTTAAGATTGTCGTTCAACTTTAGTAGGACACATGTGATTAACTTTTGCATATAAAATCGCCTCAGCGAAGAGACGAATGCAATTGATTTCTGCATTCACACTGTGCAGAGCTCGCGAGTTTTCTGGTGTTTACATTGTGTCTATTTGGTAATTTTTTAATTTTTATTTTTATTTCTAACATTTTTATTTGGCAAGATTTAATTCTTATATATATTGGTGACATTTTTATGTACATTTGTGACATTTTTATTTGTTATTACGATTTTTTTCATAATGGACAATTTTTTGGCATCGAGTAGCAAAATAATTGACAATGACTTTGACTTATACACATGTACTCAAATGCAAAATTTTGCAAACCAACAAAACAATGAAACAGACGTATTTACAACTAGTCAACAACAAACTATTCAGGACTTGAATGAAATTATTTACATGCCAACAAACACAACAACGAAAAATATTTATTTACAGCTACTCAACAACAAACTCTTGACGATCTTAATGACATTATTGACAACAAAACAAAACTAATTACAACAAAAACTAAACAAACTCTTGAAGAACTGAATGACATTGACGAAAATCAATTCGAAAATTCTAGCTATGAGGATATTGTTTGTGTTCAAAAATCTAATCCAAATTATTTAACATTAAAATCGCCAATTAATTCTCCGAGACCAATTTGCTCTCCTTTTTTGTTTAGTGAAAATTCTGATTCGGAAGAAGAACAAATTGATCAAAATTTAAGTTTGGCTATTTGTCCTATTAATTCACCATATGATATTGTAAATTCTGATTCGCAAGAAAAACAAATTGATCAAAATTTAAGTTCGGCTATATCTTCTATTAATTCACCATATGCTATTGTAAATTCTGATTCGCAAGAAGAACAAATTGAAGCAAATTTAACTTCGGATATTTCTCCTAATAATTCACCAGTTGAACAAAATTCAATTTCGAAACCATCATTTATCATTAAAAAAAAATTTAAAATTAATAAAAAAAATAAAAAACAAATAGCAAACCTTAAGTGTCTGGGTTTCGCTATTCAAAATTTAACTAATTTGATCACAATTAAAAAGGGAGACGAAAGTACGGTGAATTATGTTAAAACAGGCCTTTGACAAATTAGTTGACTCATTTGAAGAAATGGATTCATAAAGCCAATTAATTTCTATTGCTTTTTTCAAAATTTGACTATAACTAAATAAAAATGCACAATATTAATTTTATTATTATACAAAGAACTTCAAAAATGCAATTGCTTTTTTCAAAATTTGACTATAACTAAATAGAATTGCACAATATTAATTTTATTATTATTATTATCCAGAAAACTTCAGAAATGCATAAGTGTGTAACATGTAATAAAGTCTTCACTAGAAAGGATAATTTATTGCGACATATTAAAAAACATGTTAACGGAAATTCCACAAAACTCAATAGTTGGTTGAAAAAACAAAAGCTTGTTAAAGGTAAGAACATTTTATTTTTCATGTTATATTTTGTAAAATATTTTTTTCTTAATTTATAGATTCTACAAATATTGTAAAATATTGTAAAGAATGCAAGAAAAATATAAACCAAAGTCTATGGGGTGGACATCTTCGATCTAGTGTGCACAAGAACAATTCCAAAATAGGCTTGGAAGAAGGTGTTGAAATTATCAAGTCAGCATTCAGGGAACGAATAATATCTTATAGGATTTCCTCACACCAAAACTTCATAAATGTGAAAGAATATTTTCAACATTTGGAATACAAAATTGCACATCTAATAGATCAAGAACTGCAGAAACATAAATGTATCAAGCTAAATATGGAACTGTTCGGTTTCTATTTTAACCCCAGCAGCGACAGCTATGATGTCAAATCTTTTAATGCGCCGTTCCAAGTCATTTGCCAGGGATATCAGAAAAAAGAACTGTTAGAGCAAATCTGCACCATTATTGACCAGAAAGCTGACGAATTTGCAGAAAGAGATTCAGGTAAAGAATTTATTTTCGATTTTACAACAGCAACAAAAAGTAATTTTTTTAATTTTTACGTTGCAGGATGGGCTTTGATGAATTTACTTCATTTGGAAATTAATGTTAACAAGCACAATCCGCTGAGAGCCTCATCTTTTATCGAACTTCCTCAAGAGATCAAGAGACGTCAAGCTGTGATCAACATTAGGAATGATGACAACTTTTGCTTCGCCTGGGCAGTTGTGTCTGCTCTTCACCAACCAAGCGGATTAGATTTTGAAACTTCATCCTACCCACACTACTCTTCTGTTTTGGATATGTCAGGTATAGAATTTCCAATGTTGCTAAAGAACATTAAGATTTTTGAAGAAAAAAATAACATTTCTATTAATGTATATGGATTAGAAATTATAAATCCTAAAAAGGGGTATGAAGTAATTGGTCCACTTTATTATTTATCGAATAAAAAAAAATCAACATGTCAATTTATTGTTAATAAGTGATGATGATGAAAAAACTTTTCATTATTGCTATATTAAAGATTTATCAAAACTAGTTTCTGCACAAATTTCTAAACATCACGGAAAAAATATATTTGCGATGGTTGTTTACAATATTTCCCTACAGAAGAAAATTTATTACAACACAATAGCTATGATTGTGATCATTTACGAATTAACCTACCTTCTAAAGAATTAATAAAAGATAAGTTTGGAAACTATTCATATGATAATATTTTGAAATTTGTAAATTATCATAAACAAATGAAAGTTCCTTTCGTGGTGTATGCAGATTTTGAATGCATTTTAAAGCCTTTAAATAATGACAATGTTGATAAAAATCCTAATACTTCATACACCTTAAAACAATATGAACATATTCCACATTCATTTGCCTATTACATTAAATGTTCCTTCGACGATAATTATTCTAAATTTGAAAAATATAGAGGTCAAAATTGTGATACATTATTTATAAATTCTTTAGAAAGAGATGTGTATAACATATACAATAAATATTTAAAGGCTCCTAAAAAAATGATCCCTTTGAACGAACTGGACAAAATTTATCATAACTATGAAAAAGTTTGTCATATTTGTAATAAACCTCTTTTAAATGACAGGGTTGCAGATCATTGTCATATAACCGGTCTTTATAGAGGTCCAGCTCATTCACTCTGCAACATAAATTACAGAATACCTAACTTTATTCCAGTTATATTGCATAATTTGCGTAATTATGATTCTCATCTATTTCTTAAAAAATTATGCTTAAACAAAGAACAACTAACAGTTATCGCACAAAACAAGGAAAAATATATTTCATTTGAAAAGCTTATTCATGTGGATAACTATTTTGATAAAAAGACACAAAAGGCTAAGAAAAAAAATATATCATTAAGGTTTATTGATTCTTTTCAATTTCTATCCCATTCTTTATCAAAACTCTCTGAAAGCTTAAAAGATGAACAATGTATGGAAATAAAAAAAATTTTCAATGATGAAGAAAGATTTAAACTTATTCGGCAAAAAGGTGTATTTCCTTACAGTTATATTGATGATTATTTAAAATTAGAAGAAACAACTTTACCTCAGAAAGACCAATTTTATAATACTTTAACGGATGAGCACATCAGTGATGCAGAATACCAAAGAGCTGTAAAGGTTTGGCAATTGTTTAAATGTGAATCTCTTGGTCAATACTCCGACGTTTACTTACTCTCTGATACTTTACTTTTGGCAGATATTTTTGAAAATTTTAGAAGCACTTGTTTATCCACATATAAGCTCGATCCAGCTCATTTTTACACTTTTCCAGGTTTATCCTGGGAGGCCTGTTTGCGTTATATTGGAATAGAGTTAGAATTGTTAACTGATCCAGATATGATACACTTTTTCAAAAAATGCGTTCGCGGTGGTGTGAGCTCTTGCATTTGTAGAAAATCTGAAGCTAATAACCCATTTCTTTTAAATTTTGATCCTTTAAAGCCAACTAAATACATAATTTATTATGATGCAACAAATTTGTATGGTTATGCAATGTCACAGCACATTCCAACGGAAGATTTTGTTTGGTTAACAGATAAAGAAATCAATGATTTAAATATTATGAATATTTCTAAAAAATCTAATAAGGGATATGTTTTAGAAGTTGATTTAGAATATCCTACAAGTCTACATTCCTATCATAACGATTTTCCGTTTTGTCCAGAAAACTTTAAACCGCCAAATTCTAAATGCATAAAATTAATACCCAATTTAAATGATAAATCAAAATATGTTATTCACTATCAATTATTAAAACAATGTTTGGAACATGGATTGAAGTTAACTAAAGTTCATAGAGTTTTACAGTTTTCTCAATCTGATTGGTTGAAAAAATATATAGACTTGAATTCAAGATTAAGAAATGATTCAAAGAATGAATTTGATCGTAATACTTACAAGTTGGCAAATAATAGTATTTATGGCAAGACTATGGAAAATGTTGATAGGAGAATTGACGTAAGACTTGTTACAGAGTGGGAAAAAAATAGAAGAAAAGATGGTGCTGAGAATTTAATTGCAAAACCATATTTCAAGGACTTAACAATATTTTCTGAAAACTTGGTAGCTATTCAAATGCAAAAGATTCAAGTTACTTACAATAAACCAATATATGTAGGCTTCTCAATATTAGATATATCTAAAACTGTCATGTATGATTTCTTTTATAATTTTTTAAAACCTCTTTATCAGGAAAATATTTCACTTTTATACACCGATACCGATTCGTTCATTTTAGAAGTCACAACTCCAAATATTTATTCTGACATGATAAAAAATATTCACAAATTTGACACATCTAATTATGAATTTAATAATATTCATGAAATGCCTATTAAAAAGTCAGTTATAGGAAAATTAAAAGATGAATATGCTGGTGAACCCATTACTGCTTTCTTTGGTACTGGAGCAAAAGCATATTGTATTAAAACGGAAAACAGTTTAACAAAAAAAGGAAAAGGTGTTAAAAAAAGTGCAATTAAAAAGCAGTTGGATTTTATTTATTATAAAGATGTTGTTGAAAATCATTCTAAAACCTTTTGTTCAATGTATGTTTTTCGATCTAGACAACATACAATTTTTACAGAGTTAATTAATAAATTGGCTTTGATTTCCGAAGATGATAAGCTGTATAAAATTCCCTATAGTTTTAATACATTAGCTTGGGGACACCAAGATATTGCTTTGTATCAATGGAATGCAGAACATGAAGATTTAGATATATTTATGTAGATATTATAAGGTATTTAAATTTGTTGTTTTTGAAACCAAAGTTAGTCCTCATAAGTCTTTCACAAAATGTGCTTAGGAACTTTTGACAAAGAAATTGATAACAGTTATTTTAAAACATATGAAAAACGACTTTCCACTTTTAAAAAATGGAAAGGAAAATTGAGACCAGAAGTGTTAGCTGGAGCTGGCTTTTACTATACTTCAATCAATGATATTTGTAAATGTTTTTATTGTGGTATTGAAATTTTTGATTGGTTAAGTTATGATGATTCTATTGTGGAGCATAAGAAATTTGCTAGGAATTGTGATTTAAATAACTGTTTATGGAAAAATAGGAATCGAATAATTGTAACCATTCAAAATAAGTCTTCAAGCTACACATTTTATATAGTATTATTAATATCCTTATTTATGAACTGTTACATATATTTAAATTAAGTATTTTATTGTTATTTTTTTACAACTGCTTTTGCTTTCGTGGTGAAAGTATCTGCTTAATGTCAATAAATTTGGAATATAATTATTAATTTGTTTTAATGACTATCAGTAGATCTCAATTTATTCTTCTATTTTATTTTCCAAAATGTTTTTTATGTTCATCATCCCCCTGGCGTAACACAGTGTGAAATATGTTTTTCTAATAAAACAGACGTCACTCTAAGTAAATATTGTAAATTTATGAAAATTGGATTAATTAACAATAGTACAATTAGTTGGATGGAACGAATAAATGGAAATGAAAATGCAAGTAAATTTTTTAAAATTTTGTATCATTATCCAAATCGATCTATTTTTGATACAAATTGGATAGAAAGGTTAGAGTTTAAAAATAATCAGTTACAAATTTTAACCCCCAACTGTACCAATTATTATGACGGATTCAAAAATTATTACTTTTCCATCATTAGTGTTACATTAAACTTTGCATTATTTTTATACATTACCATTTTAATTATTTATCTTTATTACAAATTTCAAACTGGAAATCTATTTTTTCATTAATCCATTTTAATCGAAACTTTAAAGAAAGTGGGGATGAGAATATTTAAGTACAAGAATAACACAATATGTTTCAGTCTCGTTTAGTCATTATGAACAACGCCGTGGTTCATAAACCTTTGGAAACGCTTCTTAATTCAAAAATTTATTTTTCAAATAATTCTTTGTCAAAATTTGTTCTTGTTGGCATTAGTTTAAATGATTTTTCTCCAAAAATTGTAATTGGTGGAAAAACTGGATTTTCAATCGCACTAACCGAAGAAAATTGGAAAGACATTTGTGTTCATCAAGGAATTATTGTAAACAATTTCTACTTTCCTCAAGTTGATCAAACCAGTGTGAATATAAACAACATTCATCTGCAGGTTCAGAAAATAAATGATCTGTTCTACAAATTACAAAAGGCCCACACTTCATATACTTAGGACAAGAGCCTTTGGACAATTTGTGGCGATTAAAGGAAATTATTGATTATAGATTATCTATACTTAAAAGGCAAGAATTCAATACATATTTCAAAATATTTCAAAATAATATTTCAGCTGATTGTGGCGACTTGTGTACGCATGTTTATAATATAATAAGTCCAACAGAAAATCCTAACAGTGAAAATGTTTCAACTATGATGGAATTACTTGCTTTATATCCTGAACAAATGGAAAACAAATTGAAGCAAAATGGAACAAAACGAAAATATTACGAAGAAAACAATGAAAATGGATCAAAAAGAAAATATTACGAAGAAAACAATATCTTTTCTGGAAGAGAACAATAAGGTGCATGTGTTAGTGAAGTGGAGCTTTGCTTACAGACAAGCCCGTAGGAGTAACTTTCAGATGTGGTACTTAGATAGACTCCGTTTTGAAAAAAGAATAAATGATTGTAAATTTATTCTAGATTCGATATTATCTGAGGAACATAGAAATAAAATATATTTGACACGTTTTAATAAAAATTGTATTTGATGTTTTACTTAATAAAATTTTAGTTTCCTAAATGTGAACTTTATTTGAAATTAATTAGCACATTAAGACTTTGTAATTTGTATCAGCTAAAGCATAAAGTGAGGAACAGAAATAAAACAAATTTAACTAAAATTTAATTTCAATTTAATTAAACAATATTTTTTTTATCAATCCATGTATTATATTTTTTATCAAGTCCTAACCATTTCACATAAACTTTGTTTCCTTTCCTTCTCAAAATCTTCTCAATAAGATACACATCGGTATGCTTTACTTTTAGTAATTCTTGCTCATAAAAACCACCCAGAATGTCCTGATTATCTTCGTCTTGAATTAAATATGTCCAAGGGTTTGTCATCTTAACTTCTTTAATGTGGAATATCTCATTTGACCAATTTGGTGTGTAACCTTTTGAAAATGCCTCTCGATGCTTGCTTATGCGTACGTGATCACCCACTTTAAACTTTGGAGATTTTATATCTAACGTTTTAGCATGAGTAAATGCAGATTTCAAGATTCTATTTTCATTTGTTTTATTTACTTGTTTTTGCTTCATTCCTATTGAAGAATGTTTTGTATTGTTATAATCTTTTACAATATCCGCTAATATATTAAACCATTTGTAATTTCCTTGAATGCTAAATATTTTCCACATATTATTCTTTAAAGTCCTGTTCATTCTTTCTACTATAGTCGCTTTCAAATTGGAAAACGTGCTATAATGGTTAATTCGAAATTGTTGCATCAAATTTTGAAAATTTACATTGAAAAACTCTCTCCCTCTGTCCGTTTGCAAGTTTTTTGGTGGAGTTTTTGCACTGATTAATATTTTTTTCATTGCCGCTGTTACGTCTTTTCCAGATTTAGATTTTACCGGTTCGGCCCAAACATACTTAGAAAATACATTTATGGTAATCAAGATATATTTAAATCCCTTATTAAATTTGGCATAGGGTAATATTTCAACCAAATCAGCTTGAAAAAGATCATTTAACCCTTTCACTACCACCCTTCTGCGTTTGTAGTTTTTTCTAGCAGGTTTATGTAATTCATTAACGACTTGTTTAACGGTTGTCATGACAACAAACTTGTTTATTCAATTTTAAGGAAGTTCACTTTCTATGTTTTGTAATAATTCGAAATATAACTTTTATATGTTTTTTCCCATTCATTCAATTTATCAATTTGTATTGTATAACTTTTTTCATTTAAAACTTTACTAATTTTAGTAATCTCCTTTTCTAACGCATTAAAGGATTTTTTTATCTTTCCAGTTAAGAAAGTAGTTGATCTACTATCACTATTTTTGAATTCCTCCTCTGTTTTATTTAATTCTTGTTCTAATTTCTTAATTACACTGGACATTATATTTTCCAAGGAAATATATTGTTGATTTTCTTCCAAAGTGAGTTGGTCAATTGTTCTACTGTTAAGAATGCTATTTTGATTTCTTTTTGTTTTATCATATAACCTTTTTATAAAAGTTCTTAATTGTTTAATTTTTTCCTTGTGTTTTTCAATTATTACTTCTGTTATATTTGTTTCCATTATTTTATTAATTTTGTTGATATGATCACTTAATTTTTTGTCTTCCTTTTTAACATGTTCATTTAAAAATTGCAAATCTTTACTTATTTGATTTAGCGTTAGCAACTGTTTATTAACGTTTTCAATTGAGGTATAACATCCTTTAATCTGGTTTTCATACTTTAAAAAATTTTCATCAAAAACCTTAAGCTTTTTAGCAAAGATTTCATTATTTGTTTCATTTTCACCTAATCTCCTTTTTAAATTATTAATGTCACTTATTCTCTCTTGATTTTGTTTTGAAATATGGCGTCCAAATTTATCAACTGTCATGTTGAGCTTTCATTAAACAATAAATATGATTATATTTGATAGCTGTTATTTATAGTATTACTTTATCTTCTCTTAATTCTTCAATAATAGAGATAATCTCGTTACTATGAGCATTATTTCCCGCATCACTTGATGAAATTAATAAACGTAGCCTATCAACAATTTCGTTTACATTATTCCAGTATACATAGTCTGTATTTGATCTGTTTGTTTTCAAAATTAATCCCTTTCCTGTAGATTTGGCTCTAGTTGTTCTAAACGGAGGTTTTGGTTTGTTAAATGCTGTAACTAATCTTGGCAAGGTTTTTGTCTTTGTAATCCCCTTTCTTTGTAAATATGGTCATATTATTGTAACATAGTTGTGTGATGTATTTCCTTGAACTTGTTCATTTGAATCAAAATTCCTACGATATACATTTGTTTTAGCTAGAATGTTCATGTAATTATCTAAATCTTCCTTCTTATAACCTTTCGGTTCTTTTTTGAAAAGCAATTCATATAAACCTGGCGTGCCTGTGTACGTTATTCCTCCCACTTTAATGTCTTTTCCAATAATTTCTACCGGTATCTGTGTTAAACCAAAAGAAAACTTATCCGTTTCGAGGTCATGAACTATTCCATAATAATGGTCAAATTTATGTTGTGTATCTTTCACACCCTCATCAATATATGGTCTGGGTAATTCATGAAAATCTGCTTAGTAATCTTTATATGATGGTGTACCAACATAGGTTTGAATTGTTTTTCTAGTTTGTTCCAATATGTCTGACAAGTTTAAATTTGTTGTTGTGTCACTAGAAGGATCTGAAGTTTCTGCTATAACAGTTGATGACAATGGTTGTACTACAGGAGAGGAAGAAGTGATACTACTGTCATTTAAAAATGTTGGTAGTTCTGTAGGGAGTAACGGAGTTTTTCCTGTTTTTTGAATATTTTTCGTCAAAGTTGATGTTTTATAAAGCTTTGTAGGTGTTTCGAAATCTTCATACTTTGAAACTCTTTCTTCTTTTAAATCGAATGGTTCGGATTTACCAATACTTGAAATTAGCTGTTTAAGTGGTTGTGTTATTGGTCTATAAGTTTGTTCTAATTCGGACTGAGCAGTAGAAGTAGCTAATTTCAAGCTTTGATATTTCTGCTTCACGGCTTGTCTCGATCTTATTAATTCTCGAGCTAAACGTTTATCCATGCTGTACAAGTTTTAAATGAAATAAAACTGCAAATTTTTTACTTTTATAAATATATAAAGGAATCGAATTTACTCCTATATCTGCCGTGATTTACTTCACAATCTTTGTCAATTACAAGAAAGCCATATGGATCCATCCAACAGTTAGCACAAATATTTTTAAACTGATCAAATGTCATATCCAATATACAGTGGTCATTATATATATGTTTTAAACTCAAACAGTCCTGTTTAAATAAAATTAATAAGTTTGCATTTTCTCGAATTAGACGTTTAAGGATTGAGGAATATCCTTGAAAAATAAAAAAACAATCGGTGTTTCTATGCCTTCCATGCGTGAAATAGTCCCTAATAATAGATTGATTATGACAAGGAATATCATCAAAAATGATAACGGAATTTGGCTTTATCTCATGAGGTGAAATAATGTTCTCATCGCTATCATATTCAAAGTATCCAATTTCTTTCATAGGCTTTAACAACTTTCTTAAATATTCATATTTTGGTTGATCTAATGACTTTGAATAAACATAGACATTTTCAAACCTAATTCCATTAGGATGCTCGAGCAGTGTAAGCATAACGTTGGTTTTACCGCTACCACTGCAACCAACTATAAGCCCTCTTTTTGAACCACCGCAAAATAAGTCACCATGCTTTCTCAACTGTTTACTTAAAATTTTTTCGTCATGATTATTTACTGGTAATGAGAATTTTTGTTTTTCAATCCTCATTCTTAATCACACTAGTAAATATTTTTAGCTGTAAAAGTATTTATACCAGAAAAATGTCAATGTGCTTTTAGTATAAAAAGAACTTCAATGACTGTGGGTCGTCATAAGTTGAAAAAAACTATTAAAACACGTAATAGAAAAGGCTCTGGTTTAGTAAATAAATTAATTAGTAAACTACCTTTCGAAGTTCATATACCAGGATATAATTATTGTGGTCCTGGCACCAACTTGGAAAAAAGATTAACTAGAGGTGACGTTGGTATAAATCCATTGGATTCCGCTTGCAAAGAACATGATATATCTTACTCTCAGACTGAAGATTTATCAAAAAGACACATATCTGACCAAATATTAGAAAAAAAAGCCTGGGATAGGGTAAAAGCTAAAGATTCTTCTATTGGTGAAAAAATTGCAGCTTTAAGTGTTGCAGGAATAATGAAGGGTAAAAGAAAGTTCGGTTTGGGATTAAAAAATACAAAAGGGGGTAAACTTAAATTGAGAAAAAAACGTATCATTCGAACACCCAAAAAAATTGGAGGATTTCTACCTCTTTTGTTTCCCATTCTTGGCGCCCTGGGTGCACTAGGTGGAGGCGCGGCAGGAATTGCTAAGGCAGTAAATGATGCTAAAGCAGCTAAACAGCAACTAGAAGAAATACATAGACATAATATTGCAATGGAAAATGCTTTTAAAGAAGGCAAAGGATTATATATTAGACCATATAAAGGAAAGGGACTATTTATTAGACCTTATAAAGGAGGATCCGTCAAAATGAAAGCAATCAGACAAAAAAAAACTCAAAATAAGTTTTCCAAAAAGAGCACTTACGAACAATGATATTATTAAATATGTAAAGCTGTTAAAAATAACTGGCTTTAGAGGTGTTTTTATGCTCGATGAACTTCCAAAAAAAATTAATCTGAAAGAATGTGGTATTGTAAATTTGGATAAAAAACAAAATAAAGGATTTCATTGGACTGCTTATATTAAAAATAACAAAAATGTAATATATTTTGATAGTTATGGAAATTTAAAACCACCTTTTGAACTTCTCAAATATTTTAATTCGAATGGCAAAGTGGATGTATTTTATACTTATGAAAATAAACAAAAATTTAATTCATATAACTGTGGTCAACTATCCCTAAAATTTTTGCAAAAAAATATATAAACTCATTATTTATTGTAATATCTCATTCATAAATAAACTGCAATGTCTACCACAATTGCCATATCAGGAAACAGTTCTGTTTTGTCTGCTGATTTTAATCCGCCCATATATTTAGAGGATGAAAAACAATATTACCTGGGTTTAGCTGATTTTGAAACGTTTATGACTATCCCCAATATAAAAGAAGGATATAATAAACTTTATATAGATAATAAAGTAATTATTATTCCCGACGGAACTTATGACATTACAGATATAGAAACATACATAAGAGAAAATATAGAAGATTTATTTCCGAATGAAAAAATTTTTTTTCTTTTAAAAGCAAATGTTAATACTCTAAAAACTTTTTTAATGTGTAGTAGAATAATTGATTTTTACCAAGGAAGATTCGATAGGAAAAATGTTGGGTTTTAATAGCAGGATACTAGAAGCTATGAAAGAGGAAGAATCAGATAATGTTGCAAAAATAACTAAGGTGAATGCTATTTGTATTGACTGTAATATTTGTGTCGGTTCTTACAATAATGGTAAACCTGTTCATATTATTCACCAGTTTTATCCAACTGTAGCTCCAGGGTATAAAATAGTTGAATCTCCTTTGCCCATTTTGTATTTTCCAGTTAGCGTCAAAGCAATTAACAATATAACAGTTAAAATAGTTGATCAAGACGGAGAACTTATCAGTTTTAAAGGAGAAACTATAACAGTAAGGTTACATTTACAAACAAGTGAAATATAAAATGGTTGTTAGATATAATAGGATGGGATGGGATGAGACTTGCCCCTACCACTATCAACAAAGTAAAAACTTATAAAAAAAAAAGCCTAAACAACAGTTCAGTATCAAATCCAACACCAACAAGTTAAGACGAGATAATCGTAAATTTCTCACATCCTTGGGTTTCACTGTTTTAAAATAATGAACATATTAAACGTAAACGAAAAGCTTTATGTAGACAATTCCATCGTCAGTTCTGAGCTTCACACATATCAACCATATATTTCTTCAAAATTCGATTACAATGATGAAATAAGGATCCCAATTCAAGAACTCGATGCTTACACTCTACCATCAGATAGTTTACTTTATATCGAAGGAAAATTAACTAATACAGAAGGTAAATATAAGAAAGAATTGCTATTTATTAACAATGGTATAGCCTTTTTGTTCAGAAAAATCCGCTATGAACTAAACGGAATTACTATAGATTCAATAAGAAATGTTGGATTAGCATCAACCTTAAAAAGCTACCTTTCTCACAATACCAACGAAAGTTTAAAACTGGAAAATGCAGGTTGGTTTCCACATCGGAAAGAAGGTGATACAATTTTAGTTGATAATGATGGAAAATTCTCCGTATCCATACCACTAAAAATGCTTTTAGGATTTTTTGAAGATTACAGAAAAATTATTATGAATATGAAACAGGAATTGGTTCTTATTAGATCAACTGATGATTTAGATGGTGTTATTTTCAAAGAAGATCCGGCACACCTTGTTACTGCTCCTGACACTCCATTGGTTACTTTCGATAAAATTTATTGGAAAGTTCCTCACATTCTAGTTGATATGCCACAACAACTTGCTCTATCAAAAATATTAGAATCAAATAAAGATATATTGATAGGATTCAGGAGTTGGGAACTTGTTGAATATTCTTCTCTAACCGAAACAACCCGTCACACATGGCCGGTAAAAACAACTAGTAAACTAGAAGCTCCTCGTCATGTTGTGATTGGCTTTCAAGAAAACAGAAAAGGGAAAATTGTTAAAGATATGAGTAAATTTGACAATATTACCTTGTCAAATATTAGAGTATATTTAAATTCTGAAAGATATCCTTATCACGATTTGTACTTAAATTTCGAAGAAAACAAATTTTCTGCTTTATACGAAATGTTTGCCAACTTTAGACAGTCTTACTATGGTGTTCCAAATGAACCCATTTTTAATCCTGAACAATTCAAAAACATTAGTCCTATTACACATATTGATTGCTCCCATCAAAAAGAAACAATTCAAACGGGATCCGTAGTAATGAGAATTGAATTTGAGACACACAATGCAATTAAAAAAGATACTTCTGCTTATTGTCTTATTTTACATGACAAATTATTTAGCTACAACCCTCTTACTAAAATTGTGAAACAATTATAAACTTTATCCCCACTATTTTCATATTTCGATTTAATTTAAAGAAATTTTCAAAAGCTTTTAGTTTTAGTCATGACATCAAAACTACAACTACAAATTGAAAAATTTATTTTTAAAATTAATCAACTGAAAGAAGAAATTGCAAATTATTCAAGTAAAAAAAGTCTCATTAAAAAATTTGCTGCTTTGAAAATATGAGATTGGTTATAGATATTCAAGGATTCAAGGATGAAAAAAATAAATTTATACCGAAAGACCTTGCAGCTTTTGATGGTTATGAAATGACTCATAACATTTTTAAAAAGCCTTTTCCAATGGAGTTTCTTTCACCTGATTGTCACAAGCAGGCGGTATGGTTAACGAAAAATTATCATTGTATACATTGGAATAATGGATTTACTCCATTACATCATTTCCCAAAAATAATTGAAACACTTACGAAGAAAGCAGATTTTGTTTTTGTAAAAGGAAGCGAAAAAAAGGATTTTATACAGAAATATTCTAAAAAGCCTGTGATTGAAATAGATGAACAACCAGCGCTAAAGCTAATGGAACCAAAATGCTTCTATCATTCAAAATCACCTTGTATGTGTGCCTTGACAAATGTGTTATTTTTATATGACAATTGTTTTATGAATGAATAAAAATATAAAAAAACTTAATTACCTTTTTATTTTGCATTAACCAACCATGATTGAATACAATTAATATGATACCTTAAATCTAATTTTCTAAATTCATTTAAAAGTTCATACTCATTTTTATATTTTAAATAATCATTACAAAATTTAGCGGCTAATTTACATTGTTACATTCGATCTATATTATTAACATATGCTGACAAATCTTGTGCTTCTGCGTCTTCTTCGCCTACAATTGATAAATATTGGAAGTATGCAGCAGATATAATAAACTCTTCATACATTTCAGTAACCATTTGCTCCATTGTAAATATTATTAAATTTATTCTTCCTTTTCAATTTCTTGAAGAATAGTATCCTCGTCAATAAATTGCTTCAAGTCTTTTAAATAGTAACCAAAGCCAATATCTTTTAGATCTTGAATAAGTTGAAAAAAATTTAATGTTTCAATGTATTTGTTGCAACAGAGGGCAGCCTTTACGAATTCCTCAGATTGATTACAATAAAAGTCTATCCACTCCGGACCACTTGCCATACAATATGAGAAATAGGTTTTTGAAAGATTACTAAATTTCTCCTCTAATAATTTAACTGCAATCAGCAACTCAGCCATTTTATTTATTTAACATAATATTTTAAATATGTAGGGGGACGTCTCTTGCGAATAAGATTAACTTTCCTTGATAATACCTGTTTTTTATCTTCGTATAATTGAAACCTCTTTTGGGTTGCAATAATAGCAGGTATAAATTGGCAATCTTCTCCTATAAATTCTATTAGGTGGCTTAATTCTCCTACAAAGTATGATTTCCCAAATGTATTGAAAAACGTAGTAAGGCTTATAATTCCTTCTAAATAATCATCACAACAGTCAATTGCTTCCAAATAATCTCGTTTCAGTGGATAAAACAGCTTGGTGTATTCATCTTTCGAAATCACTTCAAAGAAATTGAGATATTTAACTTTTAACTGTCTGATAGTTGTAGTTAATTTTTCGCGATTACACATAATTCACTTATTACTTGACACATTTTTTCTTTTTGTTTTATACAAAATTGGTGGAAAAATTCAAAAATAACTTTTTACGCAACTCGAGCACAGCTTAGTAAATGTGCCTCGGCATACTAAAATTATCATGATGCACCTATTTATAAGACTTAAGAATGCAAAATCAAATGTGGGAGAACAAAGAGAAAAAATTAAAAATATGATGCGAATGAGAATAAAAGGGGAGGAAGTTAAGAATGAAGGACATGAGAGAGAGGAAGAGGAGGAGGAGGAGGCGCTCCCCTATTATAACTACTCTCACTTTATCTGAAAAATTGAAGTTCGCTGTAATATGTAGTAAAATGTGTCCCATTGCATCTTGTTATAATACATACAATAAAATATTAATAGGCCTCTTACCCTTTTGATTTGTATATAACAACACATACGACGAGGTGATTATGTATTACCAAAAATTTCCTAAAAAAGTAAATAACGTGCATTTTATTCTGTATATTGCAAATATGTTTTTTCTCTGATTTTATTTAAATCTAAACTATAGGAATCACCAGCAAGATATTAACACATTTCACAAATTCGAAAAGTAAGTCCTCTGTTTCATTAATTTCGTCCTCAAAATATTTCACCATATCTTGGAATGTTATTTCTTATTTCTTTTAGCCAAATATATGCACAAGTCACTATGTTTTAAATGTATTAAAACTCATCTTTATAATGTTCTACTTGATCAATACCATACGATTGTTAAAACATTTGTTTAAGCTTGCTTAAAAAATATCAATTATTTCATAATATAAATGTGTCTATCGATCTTCGACGGACTCGGGGGTCCAATGTCATTTTTTTGTGGCAATTTATGTTATCTGGGTAAGAGGGGTTCATCCAAATACAACTCAGTTGCTCTTTGCAATGATATATTCCACAAAACATCAAAACCTGTGTCCCTTTTAAACTGCAAAATTTTTTGGTTCGTAATTTTATCCAAAACAAAGTAATTTTCCTACATCATAATTAACAAATAAAATTATTTTCATATTTAGATAAACTTTTAAAAATCAATTAACCTCTGCCCCGTTTTCTGTTTTGTCGCAATCATTTTAAAAAAATAATGATGCACTCTTGTAATTTTGTATTGTAGTCTATTTTCCCTTTTTTGAACAAATATTTAAAAATCTGTTAACTTAGACCATAAGAATTACATTAAAAACCTAAGGATAACTAATAAATAAACTAATAATTCAAAAGTATACTTCAAAAAATTAATTGCAATAATAAATTTGCCTCAGACCCTGAATCTGTTAGCAAACTTTTTTGTCCATATTTTGGCAGTGTATTTGAATCGAATTATACGCATGTGCTTCTGTATAACAATGTTTCTTCAGAAAATATTAATATAACTTCTATCAAACAAACAAACAAACAACAAACAAAAGTATGCTTTATTGTCGCAGGAAAATTGTTATAATTTTATGGACAAAGCGGAATTTACCTTAAAACAAAAAAAAAACAAAAACAATGAAAAAACGAAATATTGATCGAAAAAAAAATCATTTTTTCGATAGGTCAGTGCAAATACATAAATTGCAAATATAACATTCGTTATTTTCGTGTCATTGCCGTAAAGCGGTTAATGAATCCAGGTGACCTAACGAAAGGAAATAAACAATACATATGCGAGGTGAATAATTTCGATGACATTGAAATTAAAATTACGCGACCTTAAACTCTATTTTGTTATCGTTATACAAGCAAAATAAGTGAAGTTAAACAAAAAGTTTACTGAACTAATATAGTAATTAAAGTGTATTAGAAAAAAAAAGAAAATATATAACTTTAATCTAATATATAACAAAAACAATTAATGTTAACAGACTATCAGACAGTACATTCCTTATAAAATATTTTCAAATGCCGTGCAGCCACATGATTTAAGTAAACAAGCAAATAAAAAATATTATTATAAAAATCAATAACGCAGTAAAGAGGTTTTTTTTTCGGAAAAATGCAAACATAGGGATTGTTTTTAAATGTCCTGGAAAATGATTTTAAAGTTTTATGGCGTTGTAAATAATTGATTTGTTTATTAATTCTGTGGAAGGTATATGTCATGCCTAGAGTTTCTGGTAGTATATACGTGTGGTGGCCTTTCCGGGAATGTGCTTATGTGTTTTCTTATCAAACAGACGGTTTCTAAAATAAATAATGCAGGAAGTGTTAATATTTCATGTTTTTGAAATAGTATTAGCAGTGCGCTCTATTATTTAGACCAAACAAATAGCGGATTGAGCTCTTTTGAAGCCTAAACATACTAAGAAATTGCTCGGTGGTACAGCAGCTTCAGAAGGGAAGGCCATAGCGGAGATGGGATTCAAATAGAGAGAAATAACTAAGTCTGACAGAAAACACGCCCAGTTCTTTTGAAACTGATCGAATGGTAAACCAGGCGGTAGAAAGTATTTTAGTTAAGGTGCCAATTTGCTTAGACTATTTTGGGCTGTTATTCATATTCAAACTCAGGAATTTAACCGACTCAACGTGTTTAATATTGCTGTTAATAGCTGAAGTGGTTGTAAAGTCCCCTTATAAGATAAGGCCACCGTTTTATCCACATTAAAGCAAAGCAAATTGGAATCGGACCAAGCCTTAATCAAAACAAGGTCGTTGGAAATATTAGAATGTAAAGATGTTGTATCAGAATCACTCCATGTTCTGCTTGTGTCGTCAGCAAAGAGAGAGATTTTTCCATTAATTTTTAGGTTGGTGATATCATTAATGTATAACAAAAAAAGTATAGGTCCAAGACCGAACCTTGAGGGACTCCATTTGTAATCAATTTACAATCAGAATCAGAACCATTTGCCCTTACAAAATGTTACCTATTCCCGATAGGTAATAAGATAAGATTTAAACCAATTTAAAGAAATACCCTGGATTCCATAAAAATTCAGGTTGCTTATCAAAATTTCATATCTAATACAGTCAAAGGTTTTTGCATAGTCACAAAAAACTGAGGCGGTGGGGTAGTTGTTACTGAGGGATAAGTAGACATCGCTAAGCAACGAGAACATGGCGTCATTGGCGCACTTGTTGGGTAAAAATCCAAACTGATCCGAGGATATTATCTGATGTTTAAGGAGAAATGACATAGGACGATTCTTTAGTAACCTTTTAATGATTTTTGATAGCACTGGTAGTAGAGCAATTGGGCGATAATTGGAAGAGTCAGTTTTTTCGCCCTTTTATGAAGAGGAATAATTATAGCTGTTTTAAGGCATTCAGGGAATATACCTTGTATAAGGGATTCATTTATTAGTGTTGTAAGGACATCTTTGACTAGTGTGGCAGGTTCAGGAATATTTTAATTGATAGGCCATCAGTGCTACACGTAGATTTGCTTGTGATGTTTTTTTGATGGAAGTAGAAACGAAAAAGTGTCCAAACTTGGCGAGATACCAGAGGTAACATTTTTGCTTACATTAACAAAATAATCATTTAGGTCATTTGGCTTTGGAAAGATCTCAGTCACAGGGTTTGATTTGTTTCTGAGGTCATTGATAATGGAGCAGGTTTCCTCTGAAACGTTTTTAGACTTTGTTAGGCGTTTTTGATAGTATAGAATAGTAGAATAGTAGAATAAATTTACAAAAAAATTATTAACAATTTAAATTATTGATTTAATAGATATAGACATTTTAATATATGAGAAAAAATCTTTCTTTCTATTAAATGAAATTTTATATATTCGTAGGCAGCTCACAGACAGTGTATTTGTATTTAAAACATTTAATAACCTAATTGAATCACCATATATTACTTGCAGTAGGAATCTTTTGTACGTGCCTCAGTCTGGTTCCAACTATTCTCCTTTATTAAGATCCAGATTCTGATCGCACTGACACTTTATAGTATATTAAAAAAATTACTTTATCTTAACACGATAGACCAACTTTACTGTCTTTATAATCACACATTTTAGCAAAAACTGATATAAATATATTTTAGAACTCGCTATAGCCATTGTTTTAAAAATAAAAATACTTAAACTGGTCATTTTTAGTTAGACTGTAATTTTTTACCCTAAAATTGGATGCCGGATGCTCTGCATTTCTGTTGCGCTGCGCTCAAAAGCTGCTTAGAGAATGGATTTAACATGGGATAGTCTATACCTCGAACGGTTATACCAAGATTTTAGAATGGCATTTTCTCTAGTTCTGAGTTATAACTGACACATAAATTGCTCCATTCTTCGGTATGTTTTCTAGTTCACGAATAGCGGCTTGGCATATAAAAAACTGGTCGGCTGTGTCTTTGGACGGACCCATTGTCATCGTGACGGGAGAGAAAAATAAACTGATAATTCCAAATTTGGACATTAGGAATCAATACTCTTGGAATGTATATAAAAATGTGCGTATGCGGATGCATAACCTTTTTGAGCGTTGTATAGGTGTTGAGCTGAAAAGCAGTGTCGGGTTAAATCCCTTTCCTCCGTGCTCCCTCTCACTCAGAATCATTATATCAAACTTGCGTCAGATGGAAGAAGTGTCTGATTCTTTTATACAACGTGTGGTTTTTCCTTTTACTTTATTATGCTATATATAAATTCTGTACTTGTTTTCCATCCCTGCGCTATTTTAATAATTTTTTTAACAAATACCTCCGCCGCGGCCGTAAAGTGATTCACGAAGAGTGTCCCAGCATTCTGCTGTCTGTCTCTCATCCATTTGTTGCAGTTTATAAAAGTGTGCTCTGCATCGACCGTTTGTCCGCAGTAGATGCAATCGGCGTCTGTTTTCCTAATCCTTTGTGTATATTTTCGAGAGGATCGGTTTACGATTAGGAATTGTGTAATGAAGTAATCTGCTGTTCGGTGTTTACACTGTAGCGATTTTCGTATTTTTGGGATCAGTCCTTTAATGCTATCTGTACCTCTCCTAATCGAAATGACACCCTCTGGAGGTATATCAGAGCCCAGTGTTTTTTTTATCCTGTCCGCCGCTTGTTTCATTTCCTCTATCAAGAATGAAGTTATGTTTCTGGTATGGATGTTAGTTTGTAGCCGCTCTTGGCCTGTGGTGAATAACTCTTGGACGATCGCACTTGTTTGATCCAGTGTATTTTTTAACTGTAGGCCAGGATCCTTGAAGATTCTTTTGATTATTTTATACCCTTCTTCCAAATATCTCCATTCAGTTGTTCCCACAGATAATACCTTTTTTTTCGGTTTTTTTCTTAAATATCATCCTTTTTAGTTCTTTTCTTTTATCCTTATAGTCCTCACAGTCTCTTGTCAGTGTGGTTTCGGTATTTCGATTATTTGCTCTCCCCAGGTTGTGTGTCTACATATGAACAAATTTTGCACAGTAAATTTTAGAACGGTCAAACTTATTCGAATCAAATTTATATCAAAAGCTGTCTAGATCAGTGGCTTGTGTGGATTGTTCCCACAGATAATACCTTTTTTTCGTTTTTTTTTCTTAAATATCAACCTTTTTAGTTCTTTTCTTTTTTCCTTATAGTCCTCACAATCTCTTGTCAGTGTGGTTTCGGTATTTCGATTATTTGCTCTCCCCAGGTTGTGTGTGTGTATATGAACAAATTTTGCACAGTACATTTTAGAACGTTCAAACTTATTCGAATCAAATTTATATAAAAAGCTGTCTAGATCAGTGGCTCGTGTGGCTTAGATTTTGGTTGCCATGGGCGTAGATCTATATATATTATATATATATAGGGGGTATAAAGACGTAAAAAATTCACATTTTGAGAAGGTTCAAACCGATAACAGTCACAACAAAAACAGAATTAATTGAGGAAGTTCTGATACTGATAGATTGCAAGTCATTGGCTTAGATACTTATATATATATATATATATATATATATATATATATATATATATATATATATATATATATATATATATATATATATATATATATATATATATATATATATATATATATATATATATATATATATATATATATATATATATATATATATATATATATATATATATATATATATATATATATATATGTGTTTTGGTACACATATTATGGTACTTCTCTATATATTATGTATGAACGTTCATGCTTTTCTCAATTTAGCCGTTTTTTAAGAATAGTATTAGACAAACGATACGAAAGACCAAATACCAATTATCTGCGCCATATTTGTTTTAGTGAAGAGAGCACCTCTCAAACACTCAAAATTGTAGATATTGGACTGATGAAAACCCCATAGAACAATAAATGTTTGGGCGGGTATTTTGGGTGACCATATCATAGGTCCCATATTTTTAAATGAAAATTTAAACGGCCCCACATACCTTCGAATGCTGCAGGGTACCATCACTCCACTTATTGATGGAGTTTCTCAAAACCCACGCGAGTTCCATTTTGACATTACGTTGCAATAGGACGGTGCCCCCCACATTATTGTTAAAACACTAAAAATTACATGGATGCAACCTATCCTGATAGATAGGTTGGTCGCCGAGGTCCGACAGAGTGACCAGCTCGCTCGCCAGATCTTACACCCCTTGATTATTTTCTATAGGGCTATGTGACATCTCTAGTTTTCAAAATAGCTTCAGATTCTCTGGACGAACTGCGTGAACGTGAATCGACTTATGTGCAGGAATGAACTCTAAAACCCTCGATAATGTGAAGGAAAAAATTAACTTAACAAATGTTCATTTGTCAAGAGGCAAGGCGGACATTTGCAACATTATTTGAAATGAAAATTTAACGCTTTTCTTTTTCTGCTTGTTTCAGTTTTTTTAAAAAATATTCGTTTTATCGGTTTTATATTAATTGTATTTTAATAAAATACTTATCGTTTCATTTTCGTGCTTCACTAAGTATGGAGTATTTACATTGGTAACCTCAACAACATATCCCAAAAGTAAAATAATGATTCCATTACGAAACATTGTTATCGGTCATCATTTGAGAACTGCTGAATCAAATGTTTTCAAAATCGGGGGTTGAATTATGAATAAAGAGGCCTTTAAAACGATGTACCACTCGACCATCCCCTTCCATAGAAAAGTTTCGAAACTGCGCCCAGCTGTCTTCTTCACATTTAAAGCTGTCATTATTTTTTTAAAAAATGGAGAATTTGCTCATAAATTATCGTTCCGAATTTTGTTGCAATATACCGAGCGTTTCAAAAGTTAGATGGGGGCGACGGACTTTATATCACACCCGTATATTTTTAAGATTATTTACACACGGGACTTTGTTACTCCAACGTATTTTTCTATTTTCTTACAAGAATTTGTTTCCGGCCACTTCTTTATCATGTTTTATATAATTAGTTTTAAATTCTGGTTTAGTAAATGATCCGTCTTTGTAAGCTATCTAGATATCTATAATAAAGTATTACTTCCTTAATGATTTCACGATTACTCAATAGAACATCAATATCGATCTATTTAGATACAGCTAAGAAGCACGATGAGAGTTTTCATTTCATGGTATAAAACACTTCTTCATATATATCGCACTGCTTTGAAAATTTTCATTTGTAGGCATTTTAAACTTGATAACTTTTGCCAGGTTACCTAGTTGCACTGTCATAATTTATTATTAATTTTAATAATGACCAAACTACTGCAAAAAATATTTATTTCTTGGAAGTTCAAATGTTTGAAATTATATTAAAAATATGCAGAATATTATACATTTCTGAAATTGCAAAAAAGAGACAGATAAAATGAACTAGAAATATACACGGTGTCGAATTAAAAATAGTAACTTTGTGTTGTATCGGGCAAATCTGTCCTTCTAAAATCAATTTTATGAAATGTTTTAAAAAATATCTATAGACATTTTATTTGGTTGGCATTTTGAATTGGTACCACAATTTTACTAGAGTTTATCTCTACATCACATTTAATTCTTACACAAAATTTTAAATTAATCTAATAAGTAGAAAAAATATTTACTAAAAATAAAATTAATTTCTAAGTCTGTAACTTTTCCGTTACCCAGAACTTCTCTTTCGTTATGAATCTTTCCTTATATTACAATTAGTGAAGTGTGACACAATTTAGTTCGGTAGATAGTCATTTAGTAACACATAAATTGTCTTTCCAAACATTTTCATTGGGCACCATTTTGCTCAACCATACTGGACTGATATGGTTGAGCAAAATAATTGATTCTTGGGCATAATTTAAAATATATTTAATAAGTAGTTTTTACAGTGACACACACCGCCATTTTGTTACGTTATGTTGAATTCGTACCAGTTTATCCCTGTATCACGTTTAATTATTCTGTATAATTTAAAGTCAATTGAAAGTTTTTTACCTTGATTTTTTTAAATATTTTATTTGACCGCCATTTTGTTTCGCCACCTTGTACTTCGTACAACAACTTTACCAGTTTATCAATATCACACTTAATGCTTAATAATTTAATAAGTCATTTTTTTTCGGCTGATTTTTTAAATATTTTATTAGTCCGCCATTTCGATTTACTATCTTGGATTCATACCAAAATATTACCAGTTCATTGCAATGTAGCAAATGATTTTTGGCAAAGTTTGAGGTAATTAGAAAATCATTATTTTTTTTAGTAATAATTTTTTAACGTTTTACTAGGTCGTCTTCTTATTCCGGTATACTCAATTTTTACTGAAATATTACCAGGTCATCCTCATATGACCCTTAATTTCTGAACAACATTTGAAGTCAATGTGATAAGTAGTTTCTAAGCTGACGCGAACTGACAGACGAACATGGAAACTGACAGAGAGACAGACCGATGAAATTGGTAAAACCTATTTTTTTGGCATCGAAAGACGCTAAGGAAGATAGGTAAGACCACCTGAGAGGATGATTTTTTCACGATCACAAACTTTTTAATTGACTGCCATATTGTTCCGCCATCTTGAATTCGTTCCACAATTTTACAAGTTCATCTCTGTACCACAATTAGTTATGGCACAAAATTTAAATTAGTAAGTAGTTTCTGCAGGCCAAATTTGTAAATATTTTATAAAGCCGTCATTTTGTTTTGCCATATTGCATTTTTACTAAAGTGTTACCAGGTCATCTCTATATGACCCCTTAAAATTTCAAGTCTATGGGATAAGTAATTTTTTAGCGATACCGCGAACAGGCAGACCGGCAGACAAACAGACAGATCGACGGAATTGAGAAAACATGTTTTTCGGCATCTAGGGACCCTGGAACTAAAGATCTAAAAAAATTTCAGAAAGTGATTTTTTCACGATTACAATACTTCGCTTTTACGAGGGAAGTAAAAGATCAAATATAAAAAATGTCATTCAAACCTGTTCCATTTTCGATAGTCTTTAACACCAAAGCTGCATTACGTCTTTGAATAGCAAGGCTGATTATTTGGGTAATGAAACTTATTGTTTGTTATCACGATATTTTTGAGCTTATTGCATTAAGAAGCTCTTTGCCTCATTGCCCCCCTTTTAACTGCGAAAGATTCAAATTGAAAACGGTCTCCCAGCTCATCATCATTGTAATATTTTTCTAATTCTACAGCATCACCTGCTCTTTTAGATGTTTGTTTGATATAAGAATCAGCAAGGGTATGTGTGCACGTAGCGTCCCATAACCATCCACTCGCTTTCCCTCGCCTCGACAAACTCCAGGCGGTTCTAAAACAGCAGGAAATTCCGGATTTATCAGAAACTTCTTGATTATGTCGTTGATAAGTCTGTGTCCGGACAGTCGTCACGCACTTTTTTGCAGCTTAGCCCATGAAGGCCATATACATCTACTGTTGCGCCACTAGTGCAGATATGTTGTGCATACGCAGGCAAACCAACTTTCAAAGCATTGGAAATAAGAAAAGATGAATCATCCAAAAGATTTCCCAAAGATGCAGAAGGTAGAGCGTTTAACCAGGCATTACTTCCAGGGCTTTAAAGAGCAACGTGTCCTATCTTTGATATTCCGACTATTCTATATCGAATATTACTAAAAAGACCTGACAAAATTTTAAATTCAAACTCTTCTTCAAAATTCAAATCAACGTCGGGAGAATTTAAGAAATTTTTAGGTAAAAAAGACCATTAAGTTTAACAGAACCTGATACTGCTGGAAAATTTCTGGGATGTTTTATCGTCAATTTCTCGTAAGTATAATTATTTTTTTCTGCGAAGGTGTCTTCAGAACGGACAAATTTTATTGCCTTTTTACGTCTAATTCAGAATGTTTTCAATTTTCTTAGCAAAGTAAGGCGTATTTGTACTCTTTTTCGATATCTCTTTTTTTTACCAGGTTTATTTTCATATAATGACAACAAAGATCTCAATGGTAATAATTTGTACTTCCTCCAAAAAATAATGTTTTCTTTAACAGAATAAGTTAAACTTGACTTGTAACCGAGATTGCTTTCCGGCTGCCATTTTATTATTTTTTAGCCGGTCGAAACGAAATTTGTGTCTTGGGTTATTAGAACGAATATTTTTGTTGTACTTGATAGATTTGTCCGACTTCCGGTTTGTCCGGAAGTGACTCCAATTTCCTTTTTTTGAATGGAACACCCCGTACATTTTTACATTTTCGGAATCTAGACTTACATAATATAGTATTAGGCCGCATTTGCGCTTTGCTCCATTACGCGCCAACTTATCTGCTTTTTCATAGTGAAAGCGAAGGAAATGAAAAAGCAGATAAGTTGGCGCACAAAGGAGCAAAGGGCAAACCATGCAGCTCTGAACCCTTCGCGCCGCTATCCTCTAAAGCGATCAATCTAAAGATAAACGAACAGTCAACAAAGATTCTAAAAGGGAGGTGGAAGAGACAGGGCTTTAGACACTCAGGTGCTGCAATTCGTGGCCCTGAGGCCGCTAGGACAGAGTACCTCCTTGGGCTCTCTCGAGGAAATCTTAGAAAACTGGTAGGAATGCTAACGGGACACTGTAAGCTACACAAACACGTGCAACGAGGATGACGAGAGAAGTTACCCCTCCATAGTCTCTATCTAAGTATCTATCTAATACAGTATTATAAAATCAACTCAATCCGCCATTTTGAAGTTTTGACAGTTGTTTTTACTTTTCAATATAGTGTGCCGTGAAGTGTCTTAAATTACTCTGACATGCTTAGATTAGCTATAAAAAAAATCGAATTTTTTTATCGTTAATTACTGTTACAGGGTGGTTCAAAGTTGACAGAACCACTTTTTTCGAAATTTTATCCCAAAATGCATCAACTTCATTTTCACCCTTTAGCTAAAACACCAAGAGGGCTATGAAAATTCTGCTAACGGCATTTTACGCGAAAACCGCATGCCTGCAAAGGTAAAGAAAAGTGGACACTCAGTACATGTATATAGGGCCGTGCCGAGCGTGCGGTGCACGCGGGCGTCAGGATCTATAAGGCATTGATTTAAATTTTAACTATGTTAGATAGAAATAAGATAAATGTGGGATCAAAGTATATGCCAGAAATAACCATACCAGAAGCAAGAGAAACCTTGAATTCAGTATATAAAATAAAAGTAAAAAATCTTTTCAACAAGCTTTTATTTATAAAATATAAAACGAAAATGTAAAAAATAATATTAAGTGTATGAAGTTACAAAGTAAAACTACAGGAGAAGGCTTGCTGCGAACTTTTAAAAATTTGAATATTTTCTTAAAAGCTTGTGGCTTTATTTTAAGTGTGATGAGTCTCACTCCTCAAGCTTCTAAGAAAATATTCAAATTTTTAAAAGTTCTTGGTTAAGATGGAGATTTTTTGTAGCTGTACTATTTAACTTAATACACTGAATATTATTTTTACTTTTTAGTTCAACAGTCATTTTATTTCGTTTTGTACTTTTTGACATTATTTTTTACAAACACTTCAGCATTGTCATCGAAGTTACGTGGGTATACCAAATTTTAGCTCACTCGAATGCCAGCAAATTGATTACAAGTTTTGACCGGAAAGGCAGGCATGAACAGGGAGAGAAGATATGCGAAGAAATCAAGTTAAATAGAAGCTGACTGAAAAATAGTAGATGCCCAGTGGAGGATAAAATAACATCAAAGAGGCTGAGATTTGGTGGTAAGATTAAAGAAAAATATCTCCAGATACTTTTAAACAAGTATCTACTAGAAGGGATATTTCCAAAAAAATGGAGCAATGTGGAGTTAATATTTTTTTGGCAAGAATAGAGACTTAACGAATAAAATAAATATAAATAAAACATTTCACGAAATTTCTTTACAAACAACAAGTTAGATTTTAACCTGCTTCCGGAAATACTTTAATGCAGTTAATGTGCATATACACTTCGCCTTTTAAAGATTTTCATACTAGAAATAATCCTAATAGATTGAGTAAGTACCAACTGAGTTGAAAAATAGACAGTATTACAAAATTAACACGAAAAAATATGCACTGGAGTCTACGGTAAATAAGCAGAAGCAGGCTTGTGACGAGGTGGATTAACTACATCCGTAAGTTTAACCCCAAATAATAGGATCATATAGCAATTAATGGTACCATATAGTCTGACTCTTTTCGACCAAACTCGTGAAATCCGCAGAGCTCCCATTTGGGCTTTTTTTTGTATTGTGTATTAACAATATTAAATCCTGGGTTATTATTGGCTTCTTTACACAATCGCGGATTTTAACGATTTTTTGTAGATAAGTCGATTTTGGAGTCCTGATCACGAATCCGAAGTCATTTTTTTTTCGGTCACGTTTCGTTTTTGAGTTATTCATCCTCAAAGTTCATAGACAATTTTCTCCTTTTTTTGCTTTTTTATAAAAATTGACTAGTTCTGTATGAAACTATTACAAACAACTATAAAAGACGTAACAAAACTTTCTTCTTGATTTTCTTGCCTTTTTTTATCTAAATTAGGACATTGGGATCATTCAAAAACAACCATACTTCATACTTTTTGAACTAGTAACTTCTTTATATTGGCATCATGATATCAAAATCCATCGCGCTACAACTTTAAAGAAAAGACATATTAATTGATGCAAATTATAATGGCTGATAGCCACTGTAATACAAATTAATTATTAATATTTTGTTACATACATAAGGTGGATCGCTTCCAGCAGGAGTGCGTGGGCACTAGGTGAATTGGAAGCGGGTTAACACCAGGTTAGGCGCTGTAGGCATTATCAATAAAGCCGTAACAAGAGGCGATCAACACCAATCAACAGCGAATGTTAGACCGGTGATGCACTTCGCTGTTGTTCGCCTTTTCTGTTAGTGCTTTAACGATGATTCCTACGGCACCTAACCTGGGACTAACACGGTACCAATTCACCTAGAGCCTTGGCGCTCCTGCTGATACAGATTCACCTAGGTATGTAACAAAAGTGTCTATAATTAATTTGTATCAATTAATGTTTCTCTTTAAAGTTGCATCTCGATGGTTTTTCCTGACGTCAAGATACCAACATTTGGGAAAAGTTACTTGTCCAGAAAATATGAAGTATGGCTGTTTTTTGAGTGTTCGTGCGCCTTTTCGGTTAGTGGTTTAACGATGATGCCTACGGCACCTAACGTGGTACTAACCCAGTATCAATCGGCTACAGCCTTGGCGCTCCTGTTGGTACAGATCCTTCTATGTATGTAACAAAATAATTTTTTTCAATGAATGTTTCTCTTTAAAGTTGCATCTCGATGGTTTTTCATGACGTCAAGATACCAACATTAAGGAAAGGTTACTACTCCAGAAAATATGAAGTTTTAGTTAAAAAAGGTAAGAAAAACAAAGAGAGAGTCTATTTTACGTATTTTTATAATTATTTGTAGTAGTTTCGTACAGAACCAGCGAATTGTCATAAAAAGGAAGAAACAAAAAGGTAAATTGGGTATAGGATGTTTCTGAACTTTGAGGATGAATAACTCAAAACCGAAACGTGACCGAAACATTTTGATCGGATTGGGCAGCAGGACCCCAAAACCTACCTATATACAGAAAATCATCAGACTCGGCGATGGTGTAAGAACGTAAGTAATTACCAAATCCTGTTTTCGCTACCTACTTAAATGACCTTTTATATGCTGACTATCTTAAAAAATATCGATGACTTGTAATGTAATTATAACAGCTTATTCCTTAACCTAGAAAAATGGCAATTTATAAGATTTTCCCAAAATAAAGTACAGTTTTGTTTGGATTAAAGAATAGGCAACTTGCCCTTCCAAGTGTTGATAATATATGAGATCTTGGGATTTTAACACACTAATCTATCTTTTATCTACATATTTATGACAGTTAACCAATAAGCTTCAAAACTGTTTGGCTACGTCATATGGACGTGTCAAATATTCTCTTATGTAAGGTTTTTAACGTGTCTGGAAAGTCATTTGGCAGGCCAGATATGGCATTTACATAAATAGATTGGAACATCTACAAAATACGTTTTTAAGATATATATATATATATATATATATATATATATATATATATATATATATATCCTACTAATAATCGAGAAGCTATGAATGATTCTACCCTGGTTCGACAACGGTTTCATATATAGTTCTTAAAGGTAAAAATAACAATTTTAGATAAACTTTTTTTTATATAGAATCATAAATAGCAAGTAAACGAACATTTTTTTTCCATTTAAAAATAATAATTGCTCTCACGAGCTCGCGTCTCTTTAGGTTGCTGAAAAGTTGTAATAGGTATAGCACTTTAATATATGCCACCTACTAGCATAGCAGAGTTTTGTGGGCGAATGTTTTTGAGAACAAATTGAAAGCAAATTTATATTTCATATTGATTTTTTTTTGTAGTCTAACCATATATTTTTCCATTTTTTTCCCTCACCCTAAAAAAAAGACTTCCCTCCCGGAGGGAGGAGTTCAACACTGACCTATCTGTATTCGTCAGGAAATGTGTATATTCTGCATGAAAGATATGTAAGAGAAACATATTTAACTCATATATTACAGGTTAAATGTATTTTATTAATGCTCTTTATATGATATAGATTACCTAAAAGTATTAAACAAATTAATGAAAAAACTTACATTTTCAGAATTACTTTCACCACTGCTGTTAGTATTTCTATATATATATATATATATATAATTAAAATACGAACTTAATTATTCACAATAAATCGTGAAAGGAATTGTAATTTTTAACAGGTGAAAGTATCTTTCGATATTTTAAGTAAAAGTTTATATACGCAGGGGTCAAAACTTAATCATTACTGAGAAAAAAAATGTAAACAGAACTTATTTTGTTGCAAATTAAGCTAATTACTTACTATTATTATTTTCTTTTTATTTTATTATCCAAGACTTTTAGTTATATCATTATTAATTCAATAATTAAGCTTTTTTATATTGGGTCTCTAGCTTCCTAGGCTGACCCTGTGCTGAAAAAATCGGGGTTTAGAGCGACTTCTAACTAAAAACCTAAAAGGAAACATTAAATTTTATTATGAAATAAAAGACAAATATATTATAAAGTAATTAAATGGTTATGAATTAGATAAAAAGGAAACAGATTACAAATCACTAAGATTATTCGTGCCAGAAAAGCCAAATATGCAAAAATTAGTAATTTAATTTTAAAAATAACATGGAAGTTAATCATTCATCGATATATGTTTGGCAAATGCAGTCAAATGCTGTCTACTAAAGTAGAAAAAATGTTCTCAAAAATAATCTTCACAATCGCTCATCATATCATAAATATTAAAATGGCCATTATTCAAAAGCCCTTAAGTGTTGACTCCCTCTTATACAGGACTTTTTGCATTTACCTGGACTATTCTTCTTCATCTACATCACACCGTTTATGTTTTTTTTTAGTAAACTTATAAAAAACGTGAGATGAAGTGAGTTCTTATCTGTTGTTAGAAAATAGACAAATAAACTAAGAAGTTAAAAAAATAGTTTTTTTTGCCAAGCCGTTAAATCAAATGACACGTAAAACATTCTGAAGAAGAACTCTAGTACATATAACTAAAGAAATCATGTAAGCCGCAAAAACTAATTTTCCACGAGAACTACTACTTGGTAAGTTATCCAAATGTAACTGTTCTAAAAGATCACTTGGTACATCAATAAATGTTTTGTTGATGCCGTTTGTCTTGATCAGCAGCCTTAGGTTATCAACGTCCACGTTGTCCCCTTCAGAAGACCAAATCGTTAATGTAGAATTGGGTATTACAGTAGTCAAATTTACTAGAAGATCTATACTTTGAGCAGCTAGTCCCGCTCTAACGGGAAATGTGATATTTTGCTCGACAGTATTAGCATTGATCTTATTGATCATCTCATTAATCTGATCGGCTTCGTACGATCCTGAATAATTGGCTCCGTAAAGTGTCGTCCATCCAATTGAAAGGGTGGAATTGGGGAAAGATTTTGCTTTTGCTAGAAATCTTGTAGCGTCAACTGGTGTGGTATTTGCGTTTATTGGCCCCGAAAGAATATCTGCGTTTATCCAAATTGGATAAGTACCCTAAAAATAAATAAAAAATTGCAATAAAATATGTTTTTAATTATAAGTAATTTAAATCCCTAACCTAAGTTAAATCTATTAAAAAGTAATTCATAAAATATTAAATAAAAATGTAGTTCCAGATACACGTCTCCGTAACAAATACATATCAAATTCAATGTCCTATCTCTAATAGTTCCCGTGGGATGCCCGCCGAAAGGTCGAAAAACACGGTTTTCTGAAATGGCACACCCACACCCTTAGTGTGAGAGCCATAGTACCTTAAACGTAACTTGAATAAAATTGTAATAGTGAAAAATTCTTCATTAAAGATTTTTCCACATTTTCCAATTCCGTCGGTATATCTGTTCGCGGAACAGCTAAAAAACTACTTATGCAATTACTTCAAATTTAGTACAAAAATCAAGGGCCATATAGTTATGGACCGGTAAAAATCCAAAATAGCCGTTAAAATGTTTAAACAATCAACCATTGCAAAAACATTACTTATTCAATTGACTTCAAATTTTGTATAAAAACTGGTTGGAATTTAATACAAATCCAATATAAATGGAGTCTAATCTATTTAAAAAATTGGTTGTAAAAAATCTAGTGTGACATTAGCTAGTGATATTTTGGTGTGAATTTGGTATGGCGGAACAAAATGGCTGTCTAAGAAAACGTTTAAAAAATCAATGTAAAATACTACTTATTCGATTAAATTCTCAAGTATCAAGCAGGGATAAATTGATAAGGTATTGATATAAATCTACTACGACGAAACAAAATGACGGCTTGAAATATTTTCTGAAAATCTGTGTAAAAAACTGTCTTGATAAAAAATCAGTAAAAAAACTAGTTATTCAGTTGATGTCAAATTGTATACAAAAATAAGTGAGATACAGTGATGAAGTGGTGAAATTTTGATGCGAATCCAATACGGCGAAGCAAAATACTAAAAAATTGTTAACAAAAATTAGTCTCAGTGTATTTTTTTATCAAATAAAACGTGTATTTTTTTATATGACTATAAAAGTCAAATCCTTAAAATGTAAGTACATAGTTTTTAATTTTTAATTTTATTGTGCATTGTTTTTCAGTTTAAAAAAAATCAAAATATTTAGTTATGTATTTATCGTAATTTATGTGTTTTTGTATGTAATAATTTCCAAAAAATAAAAAAACATTCACTATTTTCACAGTCAGTATAGTATTTTTCATATCGTTTTATGTATGTCTTTTAGTGTCCTGAAGATGCAATAATAAATTGCGAAACGTAGACTTTTTTGAATATTTGACTTTTCTTTTTGGATCCCTACCCAAAATTAAAAAACACAGCGAAATGAAAATTCTGCTAACGGTATTTTCAGTTGCACAAAAATGTAGCATAGTATCGTGAAAACTGCATCCCCGCATCCTTGGTAATAAGGAAAATACCCTGCAAAGATAATGAAAACCGGAGACTCTGTAATGTACATAGAGTCTTTACGTGCCGAGCATGCCGGGCGTGAGGTGAACGCGAGCACCAGTAAGGATGTCGGCACCTCGTCGATCGTGTTAAATTTGAATTTTACCTATGTAAAATAAGATAAATGTAGGACCAGAGGATAGGCCAAAAACAGCCATAGCAGAGGCAAGAGAAACATGGAAACAAGTGAATAAAATAAACGTAAACATCTTTTTAAAAACAAACTTTCATTTATAAACTATTGATAATATTACATTGTGTTGAAAGTGGTAGTTTTCAAACGAGGAAGTATTAACTGAGTGCGGAATTCCTTGGAAAGATGGGTTATCCGACCGAGTGAAAATATACCTGGTGTTCCATATTAAAAAATGGAAGTTAGAGGCCCATAATTTTTTTAATGAGTATATATTATATTTCATGTGATGCCATAAAGAAACTTAGCAAATAACCCTATAATTTTACCTTACCTCATTTCGATAAGTTTAAAACTAAAAAGTTATTCAAATTTAAAATAGAGACAATTACCAAGTAATTTTTGCTAACGTCCAAAATATGTGCCATAAGAAAGGCCATAAAAAACTAAGATAAGAATGTGCAATCCATTTCGGTCTAAGTTGAACGGTATGGATTTTACAGTATTTCAAATTCTGAAATTCTCAATATAAAAATATGAATAGTTCAAAAACAAAAGCATATGGTATGTTAAAATAATAATGAATGAAAAATGCTTAGTTTTTCTAGTAGAATAGAAATATCACATGAAATATAGTGCACTACATTTAAAATAATGCAAGTTAAGTCAATATATTTTTTTAAACGAGTTTATGTTATATGCCATGCGATGCCTAATTTCGATAAATTAAATAGTAAAAAAGTTATACAGATTTAAAATAGGGGCAGGATAAATGACCACGCTGTACATTGTATATCCAAAAAATAGGCCTCTTCTTGCTGATTATAAATATACAAGGTTTGATACCTTTATCTTTAAAGAGACCCGAGAAATTTGAGAGAAATCCTGCCATAAGAAGCAATATATTTCTGTTGACTCCACTATGTTGTAGTGTAGTGTAAAATCCTTTGTTTCTCCCCAACACATGACCTCTTATAGCAGGATTTTCTTTTAACTTATCGGGTCTTGGTGTTTTTGAACTTAAAGGTATCAAACTTAATACAATATATAACCATCAAGAAGCGACCCGTAATACCCTTAAAGTAAGAAATAAGGGTAGAGATCGTAATTAATTCATAAATCACTTTAGGGGTATGCGCCAACATGATTCCCCTACTTTTCACATTCCGTCGGCCAATATAAAACAAGAGGTGGGGACGGCCCATGTCCAAGCCCTGGCCATTTGTTGACGACTGTCAATGGCGGAGCGAGCTTTTACTTCCCGTATAACGAAATGTCGTGAATCGTGAAAAAATCACCGTTCCAGGTTTTTACAGATCTTCACGTTTTAGAAAAAACGAAATCGTTACTCACTTCTTGAATTAATTACCAATAGCAACATTTTAGCTAAGGTAAAATATAATTAGAAGATTTGAACCAGATTAACAATTACACAATAATACCTACTGATAATTTAAATTCAATTAACTGCGTTAAAATATTTTTTGGCAAATTAAGTTCTTTAATGTCAAACTTTATTGTAGTTTCGCGAACCGCAACCGAGTTTTTAAGCCTCGCCTACTCATGGGGTGGGGTTTAAAACTTCTTCTCCAAAGCCACTTCTAATTAAGCTAAAATGATTGAATTAGTATATACTAAGGACCTTCTTTTCGGGATTGGCGGGTAAACCACCCAGTTTTGTTTTTGGTTGTCCATACTATTTACACTCAAAACGGCCACTATATAGAAAACAGAAACTAAAGACTTTTTTTGGCTGATGAAATCTTTTACCGTTTCCCCCCCAAAAGCAACGTCTATATGCGCTAGTCGCTACTAGTTTGTATATTATCTAAATGTCTGTTCGCCGCATAGCTAAAAACTACTTACCCGATTGACTTAAAATTTTGGTCAAAAATTAAAAGTCATATATGGATGAGCTGGTAACATTTTGGTAAAAATCCAATACTGCAAAACAAAATGGCGGCCTAGTGAAATGTTAAAAAAATTGTTATTAAAAAACTGCTTAACCAATTTATCTCAAATTTTGCACAAACATCAAGCATTATGGTGGAATCAACTGGTAACTTTTCAGTACGAATCCAAGATGGAGGCTTAATCAAATATTTCAGCCTGAAAAAACTGCTTAATGGATTAATTTCAAATCGTGTGCCATAACTAAATGTGCTATAGGGATCAACTAGGAAAAAATAGCAGCCAAAGAAAATGTTTCTAATCGCGAAATAAATCACCACATCAAGTTTTACATATCTGCATGTTTTAGCGTCCCTAGGTGCCAAATTTGGATTAGAAATTGAGGGTCATATGGGGATGACTCGGTAATATTTTGGTAAAAATCCAATCTAACGAAACAAAATGGCAGCCTAGTAAAATGTTAAAAAAAATATTATAAAAAACTATTTATCCAATTTATCTCAAATTTTGCACAAACATCAAAGCATTATGTTGAAATCAACTGGTAATATCTTGGTATGAATCCAAGATGTTTAATAAAATGTTTAAAGATTCGACCTGAAAAACTACTTAATGTATTGATTTCAAATTGTGTGCCATAACTAAATGTGGAAAAAAAATCTTGTTTAATTTTGCAGATAAATCAAATGTGAAATGTGAATTTTACATGACGTAACAAAACCACTTATTGAATTTATTTAAAATAGTGCCAAAAGTCAAATGTGGCATAGAAAGAAGCTGATAAAATATTGGCAGGAATCCAATATGATGGAACAAAATGGCACCCAATATAAATGTTTCAAAAAGACAGTATATGTAGCATATATATACTGTGATTATGTACTGAATTAAATTGGGTGTAATACCCAGGCCCATGAAGAAATAATTGTTAAAACGGTTTTACTGCATGCGATCTCAGCATATCTAACAGGGGTTGTACACCTACATATATTATTTTTAAAAGTCAAATGATGTTAGATGTTACATTACAATCCTAAAATTAAGATGTGTCTTACTTGATCACGATGTCAGGCTGGTTCAATTATAAAATTATTCACCACAGGGCCTACATTCAGCTAACTACCAACGTCATCTAAAAAAAAATCTTAAAGGAGTTCTAATTTTATAGTTCAGCTCCAAAGAAAGTCATCGAATAGGGTAAAAATTAACAAAACCATCAGATTAGAAACGAAAGAATCTGAAGGAGTTTAAAGAACTATACTGAAATTGCTAACATGCTGTTCGAAATATTTGTCAGAAATAAATCTGTCTAAAACTACATCCCACGCACAGGCAGGTCCAGAATAAGTTCACCTTGGTTGGGTTGAAAGACTTCTAGCAAAAACCACCTTCTCAAAAACTTTGTCTGCCATAAGTAACAGGAATCGTCCTGTAACGATTATGAGCTTGGTATACATGTTACCAAAAGAGTTCAGAAAACGCTCTATCAGTAATGACCAATAAGATCATGTATTTTTAAGATTTAATCCTCGACTATAAGTTGACTTGAAATCTTCACATGCAAAAAAGGTTAAAAAAGCTTTAAGCTTTTTTTAGTCTTTTAAGGCACAATTAAACATACGATAACAAATATCAATAAAAACAAATTTACATTTTTCCTAGGACCAGATATGAAATTGACAACTATTAACTTCGGTAGAAAGTGCCTTATATCACAAGTGTTAAAAAACAGAGCCTACTTTTAACCTTTTTTATTTACAATTAATCAAAGCAATTACTTAATTTTTCAACACCAATCTGAAAAGTAACTGAAAAAATTTTAAGGGCGTAGGAAAAATTCACTCGTGTGAAAGTAGCCCCTTTTAACATTTGTTATATAATATATTATTACCAACCTGGTTGAACTTTTCAACGATTTGCACTGATTTTTCAAATACATCAGTTGTCTTGAAATCAAGTTTAACGCCTTTCCTTGTCGCATTGGTTGCTTTTCCATTGAAATCCTTAACTGACTGGAGAAATTCCTCTAAAGATAAGTCTGATGTGTTAGCAGGAGGATGTCCCATTATGGGTATATCGTCGCTTGTATTATTCAATTTTCCGAGTACTATATCGGCTTCGATCATGTTAATTGCATCTAAAAGAATTAAAATTAGCCTAGAAGTTTACAGAGGAAAAAAAACAGATTCTTTTTTAAAGAAACTCTGCACATTTCGTCGAAAAACTTAAGGCAATTCAATTGGCTCCCGAAAATATTTTGGGTCAGTTTCGAAGCAAAATACGTGCAATCTTCAATACATACTAGATTTAGGGAACGTGAACGATGTTTTAAAAAGAATTGTTTAATCTGATGTAGCTAAATACCAGCATACCATTGGTCAGTTCCCGGATTTTATAAACGAAAAATTAGAGAATGAAGGAATTAATCTCTTAGAGCTCATCCACTGTTCAGATCTCGTGAAGTAAAGATCTTTGAAGATGCCTCGTACAATCGAAGGCGAAACGTGGGATGTGATAAAAATTTGACACGATCTAAACCTAAGATTTGCATACACATTATTTGTTAATTTCTTCTAGATGGTTGTACTGGAATATTCAAACATTGAAACTTCGATGCTTTGTATTAGCTGCCAGCTGACAGGTCGACAAATGATAAAAGTCGGTCACGCTGGCTCAAGATGCCATCGTACTTGACGTAAATCACAATTCTGGAACAATCACTCAAATACAAATTTCATAGCAGTCGAGTAAATACTCAATCCATTGAAAAGTTAGAAGGATCAAGTAACTACTCAAACTGGAAGTTTTATGTAAAAATATATCTAATACATGACGATTTTTGGGACTGCACTGATACACACAAAAACGGGATTATAAAGAATAAGGAAAATAAAAAATTGCTAAAAACGAAAAAAAAGCTTGCGATAATTTAAGAAATACATATGAAAATAAAGGTTTTCCGATCGCTATTTAATTTTAAATTAAAACATTTTAACTCAATACAAAATATGTCACATGCACACTATCACATAAATTAGAAGATATTGGTGCATGGTTATATGATGAATTTGTTGCTGTGATAATTTTAAGCGATTAATCAACCAAATTCGATCCTATCATCATGATGATTAAAAATTCAAATGTTTAAACAACAACTAGATTCGACATCTATCGAACTGGATTCGACATCTATCCAACTGGACTCGACATCTATCGAACTGACAGGAACAATGAGGCAAGTCTAAAATTTAGAGATGGTGAAATCCTTTTTTCTATCGGAAACCAGTTTAAATCCAAACAAGTGAAGACCACTGTCAATTCAGTTGAGCAAATGTTCTGTTCTTTATCTTGAGGAAACAAAAAATTAATTTTTGGGCTGTGTGCGATAAAATCAAGACGAATCCTGATCGTTCTCTTCTGTTGTTTGGTGACTATAACCCCTCTAGTGGTATGGGTCTAACAAAGTTCATAGTGTTAGTGTCAAGTGTTCTCCTTTGTTGACTGCAAATATTGTGGGTAACTCTTTCTTAATTTGTTTCAAATGATAAATACTCCCAATAATAATAATAATAATAATAATAATAATGTTTTCTTGACCTGTAGTTTTCAAATTTAAATGATATTGATGTTTATTCCGCTAATAATATATTGTTAAATACTAGTAATCATCATATTGCTTAATCCTGTGACATTCCTCTTGAGTCATCCAATAATTCTTTAACCTTTAATTTAGAATATTATGACTTCAAAAATAGTAACTTCTTATCTTTAAAGCAGTTTTTGCTTCAGTTAATTGGTAAATGCAGCATAATAAAAATAATATAGACGAGGCAATTAACCAATTTTATAATTTAATATACTAGGGTATATTGCTATTTGTACCTACTATTACCAACCTGGTCGAACTTTTCAACGATTTGCATAGATTTTTGAAACACATTAGTTGTCTTGAAATCAAGTTTAACGCCTTTCCTTGTCGCATTCGTTGCATTTCCATTGAAATCGATTGATTTATAATTTAATATACCAGGGTATATCACTATTTGTACTTATGTTAATAACTTTAAACAATCAAGAGGATATCCAAACTGTATCCACTTTGTGATAACACGATTAGCAAAAATGTATTTGCCGATTATTTCTCTAATGTGTATACCGATGCCTCTTTTGAAATACCCGGATACTATGCTAATCTTTCTCAGGTACTAAATTTAAATGAAATATTGATAGATTTAATTGACAGATTTCTGGAAGCATTCATACATCGCAGCGATTTTACAAATTGTGGAGGCATCTGTATCCACTCGGCCAAAGTTACTTGATTCATTGGTGTCCTCTTCTTTGGCCTGGCATTGTAAAAGCGTAATTATGGATGAATAATTTGGTTTTTAACCTGGATGAACTTATAAGGACCACCTTTTGAACGCCTTCGAGATAAGATATCAAGTTGATGCTATTTATACCGATGTCGAGGGCGTTTGATAGGGTAAATCATGATCTACTACTAACGAAACTTAAAACAATGGGGTTCGGTAGTCACATATTTAGATGGCTAAGTAGTTTTCTAACAGGGCGGACGGATCTTTATATCCAATCAAATTGCAGTACTGTCATGTTCCGCAAGGCTCCCATTATGAGCCCACATTATTAATTTTGTTTGTTAACGAAATAACTTCCTTTTTACAACATAGTTCTTTTCTTATGTATGCTGATGATCTTGAACTATTTAAAGATCTTAAAATACTTAAAGACATTTCTACTTTTCTGGATTGTCAATGTTTGCAGTCAGAGGTGGACATATTTGCTCCCTGGTCAATTTTAAATGATTTAAGTTTAAATAATAGTAAATGCTCGTGCATTACTTTCTCAAAATTCCGTAATTTAATTCAATTTGATTACAGCATAAATAAAACTACACTTAGTTGTTAGTTTAGCTTATATTTCTAGATTTAGTAAAGATTTCTTTTGTCATGTATTGAAAGTATTGTATCGTTTGTATTGAGTAAGCAAGGTTTTTGTTTTCGACAAAAAAACTTTTTTTTAGATAACGTCAAAATGTGATATTTGCGTCTTTTGTGGCTTGAATTAGCGTTTTCGTCGTAACGTCTGTCATTGTGTCTGTCCGTTTCCAAAAATGTACATATTTTATCACGTATTTTCAGGATTTTCCAGATTCGGGAATTCTACAGGAGACGCTGAATCCCGAACCATTCCATATTACTGCGGAATCAGAAATTCAATTGAACAATGTTTGTTCAGATATAGAATTCAGGAGTAATGCTCATAAAATCCAGGTTGAAAAGGTATTTTATAAATAATAAAAGAATTTAAGTAAAAATGTCTTAACATTTATAAAAAATCTTAACTTCCTAAGAAATGATAAAAAATAGCTAAAAAATGGGTTTGTGGTTCTTTTCTTGTCTTGGAGGATATAGCTACCTCCAAATATTGTTTAGTTTATTTCATATGGCGCGTTAAATACACTAATTGAATGCCCATTGCTCAAACTTGATAATATATCTATGGTCGCATTTTTAAAGTTCATCAAGTACTAAAGTAGAACCAAAATGTTTGAATAATATACTAAATCCAAAAAATGACCCTAATACTACAGAATCAGCTGATTATACAAATTCGAAGTTTTTATCAAATCAAGATTATGTGGAATCACGGCTAAACACTCAACAAATTCAATTTAAAAAGGTGAGTTTTATTTGTAGTGACAAAAAAATATCTAAACAAGGTTTTATTTATTTCCAGCCAAAAACCCTTCATGCACTAACAAATGTTACTGAAATAGTAAACGAGGAAAAGGCTAAAGGTATTTGAACTCTACTGAGGATTTTGAAATAGAAAAAGATGATAAATCTCTCGAGAACGACTTAGGAGATGACTCAGTCAAAGATAAAAACTGTATTTCTGAAAAGAGTAGCAGAGGTAGCAGTAATTATGTGAACGAAGTTGCGGATCTTAATGGAAATAATGACCATAACAATCTAAGTCAAATAATTGAAATAGAGCAAAGTGATTAAAGCGTGTTCAATAACCCAAAAAACAAAATATTAGAAAAGGAAGAAAATAAGGAAGAAAAAATTGAAAATGATTTGTATGAACCAAAACCTAATTCACGTAAAAGGAAACGTAGACCTGACACTTGGCAGCGGAACATAAAAAAGAGGAAGGTTAATGCGGGTGAGAGTTACATATCTGAAGGTAAAAAATAAGTACAGGCGAAAGAAATGAGACAACCATGTTAGGAAAACTGCAAATTAAAATGCTATTGCTATTGAAGATTCTCATAGAAGAAACATATTTTCTAACTTTTGGGGATTGGCTGATAATAGCCTTCAAAGGCAATTCATCGCATCGCATAGAATCCTTAGTGCCAAAATATAGAAGAGTGACAGAGGCCAGTACCAGGGGAAATAATATTGCTTATTATTTTACTATAGATAGGAAAAAATCAGAGTCTGTAAGACTTTTTTTATGAACACCCTTAATATAGGAGACAGATTTATTCGAACTACATGGGTAATAGCAAAAGAATGCAGCATAGTAGAAAAGGATAGAAGGGGCAATCACAGCAAACATCAAACGGTCGCAGAACAAATTAAAGATTTAGTGAGGCAACATATTAATCGTTTCCAACGAATTGAATCGCATTATTTGAGAGCACAAACGACCAGACAGTTTATAGACGGCTCATTAAACCTAGCTCAAATGTATAGATACTATCAAAAAGAACAAGAAGAAAAAGGATTACCTGTTGCTAAAAAAATTATGTATGACACCATATTCAACACAGAATTTAACATCTGATTTTTTCAATCAAAAAAGGATCAGTGCTCCATTTGCGAAGCATATAAAAATAGCAGCCAGAAGGAAAAAGAAGAACAGCAAGAAGATTATGACCGTCACATCAAAACTAAGAAAAAAAGCAGAGCTGAAAAAGAACAAGATGTTGCAATTAATAAGGAAAATGATACAATTATTGTAGCCTCTTTTGATCTCCAAGCAGTTTTACCAACACCATGTGGAGAAATTTCCACATTTTTTTACAAATGCCGCCTCAATTATTTTCAATTTTATTATTTTTGCTAGTAGAGCTATCGCTATGCGAGAGCAAATGAAATTTCTACCCGTCTTTTTAATTATCTGTCTAACTTACCTGCTAATGTTGATTTATTTTTTTATTCTGACAACTGTGTCTGTCAAGACAAAAATAAAATGATTGTCTCAATGTATTTATATGCAGTTACCCACACTCAAGTAAACAGCATTACCCACAAATTTTTAACAGTAGGTCATACACAAAATGAGGGTGACTCTATGCACTCGGCTATAGAAAAATCAAAAAAGAAGGCGATGAAAAGTGGGTCATTTTATGTTCCTTCTCAGTGGCCGCCGTTAATTAGAACAGCTAGGAAAGAAGGCAAGCCGTATAAAGTAAGAGAATTGGCTACTGAAGAGTTTATGGATTTCAAAGGTTTGTCGAAAATATTTGCCCAAAAGTTCTCGAAGAAGAATTCTAAAAATGAAAAGGTTATGTGGAACGATATACAAGTCTTTAAAATTAAAAATTAGAAACGAACCCCAGACACAGTTTTCTACAAAAACGATTTTGAAGCTACCGATTTTGAGAAAATAGATTTAAATACACGCCGCTCAGATAATTTGGAAGACTTTGTTCTTCAAAGAGCATATTCAATTCCTCACGTTTTAGGGAACAAAACAAAGGCACACTTCATGGAATTATGCAACAAAAATTTAATAGAAAAAATTCATCAGCCATTTTATTTCAATTTATTACGTTAATTTTATGCCGTATGTATAAATAATATAAAAATAAACGACTTTTTGTAGCATAATTTTTAGTATGATTTTGATTTATCACCTGACACACATTGTCAGTTACGGCAATTATGTAATATATTTTTTAATGCAATTTCGCCGCATGTCACAAAATTCTGAAAAATATTTACTTTTCAGCAAGCAATATCGCCACATGTTACAAAAATCTCCAAAATGTATACATTAGTTATTTTTGTTTAATACAGTTAAATAACACTTAAGCTTTAGTAAATACCTTTACAATTTTAATCGATTATTTCTAAAAGCAGTTTAAAGGGAACAAAATATTATTTTATTAATTCTTAATTTGCCTCTACCGTAAAATTAAGACATTTGCAGTTACGGCAGTATTGAATTGGGTGTACGATATGTAGTTTTAATCTCGGAATACCCTAATTTTATAATTATACTAGTTACGACGAGTATTTAGATTATTTTCACTTCAGAATAGATGGTTGTAGGTTGTGTTTCTTGGTCAAATTACTTAATGGACATATTGACTGCGCTTGTTTAATATTTACTAAGTAAATTATCTTTACGTGCCATACATCGAACCCGTTCTAATTCTTTATTTTACCCAGAAAACGTGACTCGAAATCAACGCTTGTATAGTCCAATCAATCGAATTCAGCGCAGTTTCAATAAGTATAATCTGTCAATCCCTGGCTCAGTTAATATTTTCAGAAGTACCGTAAGACGACTGACGTGATAAACATTATCATAATCTTTCCTAAACGTCGTTTATTGCCTTTAATGTTTAAAAATGTGTGTGTTTTCAATGTAATTAGTTTTAATAATTTATTGTTAATCATTAATTCTTTTACTTTTTTCTTTTGTAAAATGGTATATCCGTAAATAAATAAATAAATAAACTGATTTTATTAAAACAAAACTTATACAGAAAAATTTAGTCTCTGGGATCAAGAGATAAATAAAGATGCTGCTTTAGTTTTTAAAGATTTTCAATGGAAATATAGTAATCTAAAATGTTATACTTGTGGTCAATATGGACACATTTCTAGAAACTGTTATACCAAAGATAATAGAAGGACGACTGAACATCACAAAGAATTCATCACTTCTAGTAACTCTTCTATGACCCTTGAGAAAAATAATTTATCAAATTATAGGGAGAAAAATGCAGGGAAAGGCGTAACTGTAGCTAATAATGAAAAACGATTCACTTCAGGAAAAGATGATATTCAGGTAAATCTAGCATGCAAAAGAAAAATTAAATCGATCAGAATGTGAACAGTCAAAGAAATATGGAGGTTCTAAGTACCCATCCTTCCAAACGGACTGCGCAAGAGCTAACCCTGACGTATCGTCCACGTGGGCTATGCCATTTTTTAGAACTGCGCAAGCGCGTGTCATAAGTATTTCACCAGCTTCATTTGTCGAGCTTGCTGCTGTCACTTAGGTGTAATAGCGTAAGTTTTAGAATAGCGTACTGCTAGCCGCTTTTCGAGCCTACTTTTTTTTACCTGCATCTAGGAAACTTCTCTAAAGTCTAACGCCATACATTTACTTATATCTAAATATTAATTAATATTTATTTAATTTTAACAAAGTGTGGATATCTGTGGAATCAATCTCGGGCCCTCGTATGCACGTGAGACATAATAGCAACTACTCCATTTGGGAATTAGGTATAACTAAATAAAGGATGGATAGACATTACCTTAATTATTATTTATTTTAATTTAAAAAAACTATGGGTTGTTGTGGATTCGATCTCGGAACCTCTTGCTCGGTGAACCGGACTTTTAACCACGCGGACCCCTGGGTATTAATAAAATATGTCTTAAATAATGAAGTCAACAAGCCTATAGATGATGTTATTATTACAGAGATAAAAAATATTCGGAAAGAGAATATAAACGCCATATATTACATTATTCCTATATGTTAGGACCTTCACGTGGGGAGTAGAGCACTGGGTGTAACGCTGTTTTTAATATAGCCTTAGTCTTCGGCTGCCAGATATAAGGTTTTTAAATTCATTAATAATTAAAGCGTAATTGGAATAATTTGTTTTTTCTTGCTCTACATATCAAAAAGAGGATAATGACATGGTACTACTAATAATAGCAAATTTATCGTTGGAAAGGAAAAATTTAATTTTTGTTTGGAACATTTGGGTGAATCCTGGCCCACCCGGCCCACCCCGTGGGCACGCCTATGATAGATTTCAGGTGTTTCAATGCTTGAAAATACACAAATCGAACGGATGAACCTGACCCTCCACACCATCCATCATTTTTCAAGACACTTTTTGTTAACAAACGCCAGGGGCGGCTATGGCGTCTCCTCTATCACCTGTGGTAGCGAATATTTTTATAGAGGCCTTTGAAGATATTGCTTTAGCGCCCGCTCCATTAAAACCAAAACAGTAGTTCAGATATGAACATGATACCTTTGTTATTTGGCGTCATGGACAAGAAAATCTCATATTTCTGGGCCGCCTTAATCATCAACATCATAATACTAAGTTCATAATGGAAATTGATTCTAATGGAACGATTCCCTTCCTAGACGTATTTGTTGGAAGGAAAATGGTATATTAGGGCAATCTGTGTATATAAATATATACTTAAATGCAAATTCCCACTATCATCTGGCACAAGAGAAATCGGTTATTAACTCACTAGTATTTAGAACCATTTTGAGTTCTGATCAAGATTCTGTAACATCGGAAACATCGAAACTGACTGAAGCTCTGGGGGGATAGCTATATTGCACTGAAGATATTACGCGTTTAAATAAGATATGGTAATCCAACTCCGCGGAAGGAAAATGATAAGGAGCCTTAGGTAGTGTTGTTTTTCTCTACATACATGGCACTACAGACAAAATTATTATTAAATTATATTGTTTATTATTAAAAATTACTTCGGCAGTCCAACATAAATACAATTTTCAATAAACATAAGAAGATTGGGCAATGCTTGAGATCCCCGAAAGATTATGTACCTTAAGCAGAAGGAGTATATAAAATTCCTTGCTCCTGTGGATAAATGTATGTGAGAGAAACACGACGCTCAGTATTTCACTAGACTTAAGGAATATGAATTATGTATTAAAAAGAAACAAATTGTTTAATTTGCTGTAGCTGAACACCAGCATACCATTGGTTATAGTATAAACGTAAAAGAAATCAAGGTTCTAGCGTCAAATTTCGGATGTAATAACAACTTGACACGGTCTAATCCCAAGAACCATTATTTCCTAATTTATTTTAGGAAGACTGCAGAACTCATGAATATGGACCTCCTACCTCGCAAGACAGATGTCCATTTTGTTTAAAAATAGTGAAAAGATGATTTTCTAATCATTTTACCTATAACTGTGGTTTGGTTAAGTTTAAGCTATGTAGCTCTAGTAACAGTTGTACAACATGTGTTCTATCTACATAAACCTATACAAATAACGATTGGTTGTGTACAGTTAATTGGATGGTTTATATTTTGAACGAATCCATCGCAACACGGTTCCAGTTTTCACAGTACAGCTTCCAGATTTAGTTTCTAAATTCTACCAGTATAAGTTAAGATTCCGTTTCCAAAATGGAATGATGTCTCTTGGAGACACCAACTGTATGGAGGTATATCTGGCCAATTCCACTAAGCCCATAGATGTTGTTGTTATCATTGCTGTAGCATGTGATACTATTTTAGCAAAAATTATATAAAATTGTGTTTTATTTAACTTGAAGGCTACATATCCTTCAACGAATGTTCTAGGGGGTTTCAGTAGTTTTTGGGAGAAATGGTTTAACGGTCAGTTGCAGAAAGCTCAATTAAAGTTTAGAATGTTTAGCGGAATGTCAAATTTGACAACGAGTTCTTACATTTCTGTAAGCAGCTTGTCAAATCCGAAAACTTGGTTAAATATTCTAAACAGCAATTAAGTTTTGTGCAACCAGGGGTGAGACATGTATTTAGGAGTGTACATTAAAGATATATGTGTTACAGAGAGAAGTAAATGAAATACAAACTGGATGTAGCAAAATCTAAATGAGATAAAAATTTGATATGAGTTTCAGAGTATGCCTACACTCCTAGTGGTCGCTAATGAATAACAAATTGTAGGTCTTTTTATCTAATATCTAATAGTTTTCTTATATTATTATTATGTTCAAAATATTTGTTTTTGTAATTAGATTTAGAGAAAAAAAAACAATTGTACTAAAAAAAGCCGAATAGAATATAAAAAAAATTATTTCATATTTAAACAATTAAAAATACCTAAGAAATATTTAAAAATGAAATAAAATTTCTTTTATATAAAAAATAAAATATGTTAGTTTGTTCTCTATATTTAATAATAAAAATAATTATTTTTTTAAATTAAAAATTTAAATAGGATTTTTTAGTTAAAAAATATTTTTAATGCCGTTTTAAAGGGAATAAAAAATAAAAAAATCCTGAAAACCTTTTAAAAAATAAAACACTCAATTTGGCCGAGTTGCATAGACGATTCAAGTATCAAAATGACTTGCAGTTTTTAACTGTTCTATTAGATAGAAAGTTACATATTAGTGTCCACTGGAAGTATCTTTTCACAAGTTTTTATCAAAATTCATTAGACAAGTAAAATTACAAGTATGTAGAAAATTGGAAATATTTTGTGGGTTTTTGTTGTTTTGTGGAAATATATTAGACATAGGCGTCTAAAATCAGCACAGTTATGTCGAAAAGTTGAAAACAAATTGATTTTTTGTTTGGGTTCGATCGGATTAATAAAAGCCGCTTTACTTATGTCTTTATTAAAGAAATTTTCAGTAGATTGACTCACTATCTGTATATCTTACCATTTTTTAGAGTTTCACTCAAATATGTTTTATTGTTCACTGCATGTGCCCATGTTATTTTTGTCAAATTTTGGCTTGCATCGGGGAAAAAGTCCTCCATAGCTACTCCATAAGTTCCAGTTACCCAAAGCACTACTACAAAATATGAACTAAATATAAAAAAACCAACGGTCCAATTTGTTAAATTTACATTAAATTTCATAATACAAGATTTTAAAAAATGTCTTAAAATGTTAAACATATGTGCTATCTACGAATTTTCTTACATGAAAAAGTAATTTTCCATGTAACACATTTAAAAAGAATTCTAATATTGTGTGACATTCACTGTGTTTTATTAAATCATGTTTTTATAGAGAAGGGTTAAAATTGAATTTGGAGGTTTTCTATTTAAGAATTTTGAATGAATAAGGTTGACAAAACCGAACTGCTGTGCGAATCGATTTTTTATCAGAGGCGCTGTATATAAGCGGCGACTGTGCCGTTTAATGAAAGTTGCGAAGCGGGGTTCAGTAAAGCAAAAGAGCGTGTAAAAATATTTACCCTATTGAAAAAAAAATACACACATCAAAGCACAGCAGCACGCTCTCAAAATAATTAAAAACTAAAAACATATGTTTCTAATACATTTTGATTTATTTTGATTTTTATTAACAATATATATATATGAAATGTCCAAAGGTCGCACAATTCTCTAAATGTTTGATACTTCTCATATCGATGTCGAGATTTCACCGGTACTATCTGTAAACCCACTACGCCAGCTTTATATCTTCGGGTATTTCGTTGACATCGTCTTGCATTTTTGCAATAAATACTAGACCTTTATGTCGTTTATATTTCTTTGGAGTCATCGAAATGAATGAAAAAACGGAACCGCACGAAACGCGTTGTTCAAATGCCACTTAATGTAAATAATAATTTCCAAAAAGTAGGCGCTTGCCTCGAACTGAAACTTGCCGGAAATAAATTAAAATAGATATTATAAAACATGCAGTAACAAGTCTATATTTTAGAGGCATGTTAAATTATTACATACTTATTTGTATCTATAACAGCCGGAAAATTTGCAAAATCATAAAAATCAACGCACATTTACAATAATTTGTTACTATCCCAGAATTAAATGACACCTTTGGCTGATGTGATGTAATACCAAACAAGTTATGAGTGTGTTTTATAGATTTAAGAGTTTTTAAAAGTTTTTAAGAAATTCTCTTAACAACAGTCAAAATAATCATTTGATTCCTCATTTCAAGGCACACTACATTCTTATTCGAATTAAAATAGAATAGAACATAATGTTTTTATTTAACCTTCTTTACTTTTGTGCACTAGTACGAAAAGTATGCACGGTCGTAAGAAAAAGTACGTAAACAAGTAAAGTCAATAATATAAGCAAAAGTTATGCTCAGATTCAGTTCAGATATTTAATAAAATAAGGTAAACATAGCGATTTGGTGAAAATGAAGTGAAACTGGATTTGTTTGAACAGTTAAAATCATTTTTAACATTTTACATATAGGACACTGGTTCCCAAAAACATGCCTTCCATAGATTCAGTATTCCATACTAGACGTTGGGTTGCCAGATTTGTAGACAGCAAAAGTGGGATGCATAGTGGCGGGGTCTAGGAAATTTTCCAATTCATCGACGGAGAATTCAACAACACTTCGCCGTCAAAAAAATGCCCACCTGGAAAAATCCCCGGCGGTAACATTTCCCGAAAACCAATTCCACGACAATAACAAAACTTCTCTTTACACTTTTCTGGGCTTAGAACGAGCAGTATAATGCTGGCGTGTTTAGAAGTTTTTTTAGATTTATTTTTATTTCCATGTTTTTCATTTTTTTTTAGGTTTTCTTCTCTTTTACTCTTTTCAGTAAGTTAACTTGTGGGCTGTACCACGCAAGTAGTCGGAAAAGTTTAATATTATCAATTAACGTTTGCTTTGTTACAGTTAATTGTCTCTGTACATTATTTATTATTTTCTTTATTTTGTCTGCGTTTAATCAAACATTTTCTATATTTTGGGTAGGGTAAATATTTATTTCTAATTTTAATATTAATATTTTTTTTTACAACTTCAGAATGTGATACTTTACACATTGTACAGGGGGTCTAATTTTCGATACTTTTGCGGGGTACCTACTCCGTTAGCTTTGCCTTAGAATACGTTCCAAAGGCACGGAGGTCGGCTAACGTGTCCATCATTCTCAAACCAAAAAAGGAAGATTTCACGAATGCCAAAGCGCTCAGGCCAATTAGGCTCATTCCTTAGAAAAGGTAGTAGAGGAGTATCTGATGGAGGGGGTTCTCAACACTAACCCATTCCACGAGTTCCAGCATGCGTACAGAGAGTGGTGCCTAGTCATGGACGGACTGCTGAAACTCCTCACAAACTCCGGGTTTTTCGCGCAGGCCTACGCTGATGACGGAGGGTTTTAGTTTCCGACAGATTCATCGAAACGATCAATGAGAGAATGCAGATGGCCTGCAGGTTGATTGAAAGGTGGTGTGAAGATTCAGTACTTTCTGTCAATCCCTCTAATCATATTCACCAGGAAGAGGAATATAGGTGGTCTACGTATTCCAAGGATGTTTGGGGTACAGCTTAGTTTAAAAAACCAAGGAATTATCATTGATGCAAAGTTGACGTGGAAAGCGCATGTCGAGAGAGTCCCGGCTAAATCTGTAGCCACTCTGTGGCAGCTTCGGAGCAGCAGTAAAGCTGAGGCCTGAGCCCGCGCGTTATGCACTGGCTATACCTTAGAGTAAGAATTAAAGTAGAGATCACAATTAATTCATAAATCACGTTACGAGTATGCGCCAACATGGTTCCCCTATTTTTTACATTCTATCGACCAATGTTTACGATAAAACAAGAAGTGGGGATGGCCCATGTCCAAACCGTGGTCATTTGCTGGCGAATGCCAGTGGCAGCGCGAGTTTTTACGTCCCGCATAAGGAAATATCATTATTCGTGAAAAAAACCATCGTTCCGGGTTGTTACAGATCTCCATTTTTCCATTACGGTCGGTCGCTCGGTCTGTCCCGGTATATCTAAAAAATTCACTTACTCGATTAACAAAACTGATCAAATATTGGTATGAATTCAATATGGGGAAACAAAATGACGATCTGCTAAAATATTTGATGTACGAAAACGAAGAAATGGACCATGCTTCATTATCGTTGACAAAAGGAAGGATTCTTACCTATTCCTTAATGAGGCAAATAGGTACTTTTACGAATTTCAAAGAAATAATCGTTCCCTACTTCACTATCTAAAATCAAACCATTAAGTTAGGTAAGTTTAAAAGGAAATTAGTTATTTATATATTATTAAACTTTAGTTTTTAGTTATGTTTGCCTTGTGTCACTGTCATTTTGTAATTGTGACATTTAGAAAAAATATTTGTTCAGTTGTTAAAAATGTCATCTTAAACCTATAACTGTCAAGTTATACCTTGTCTAAATTTAAACCTCTTTAGTGAACACGGGTGTTTTAAACTAAAATCAATGCTTTTAACGCGCTTTTATTGGCTTCCTACTCGTCTGATTGTATGTTTGTATGTCTTGTAATGGATTTTTCACCACTTCCATTACCGGAATTTTTTTAGTCAACGTTTAGAAATCCAAAGTGGCGGCGCCAATACGGCCCACGAATTTTGTTACTTGTGTAGATTAAACTGAATATTGGTGCCTAGGAAAATTTAAGAGTGTCAGCATTTAAAAATTCAAAATAGCGGTGTCAAAATAACAATGTCTACAGGTGGTCGGGCGGATGATTTTAACATTTGTGAGGATTGTTTAAAAATGCACAACAAAAATCAAAATGGTGGCGCCAATATAGTGAACGAATTTTGTCATTTGTACAGATTCGGCTGAAACATCAGTATCTAGAAGTATTTAAGAATGAAAGTTATGAATTTTTACTCAATATTTGTGAAATAAAAATGGCGGCACTAACATAGCAAACTAATTTTAAAATTTTTGCAGATTTGATTAAAATTCGGCATTTAGTGTGTGCCTAGTTTGCGAGCGAATTTTAACATTTATACAGTATACAATAAGTATTCAAAATGGGGATGTTCTCAATCAATCAATCCGATAAGTACTTTCTTCAGATATTTTTAGACATTTAATTAGGCCACCGTTTTGTTTTTTGAATTTGTCTCAACATTTTTACCAGTTCGATCCAATAGTTTTCTGCATTGACTTTTATAACATTTTATTAAGTCGCCATTTAGGATGTGTGGTAAAACTTATCAGTTAATGATCATGACACACCTAATTTTTCTGCAAAATTTGGATAAAATGGATAAGCAGTTTTTTTTTAATTTTTCATATCCTAATTCTTAAATTCTAAGCAGTTTAGAACATGTTTACGAACACATTTTTACTTTTAATTACCCAAAGAATAAGCATTTAAATTCCTTTACCTCACAATAAAAAATTGGTTCAACTCAAGTGAAAATCAAAAAAAGGCCCGAAATCATCCGAAACTTTATTATTTCCCCAGATTTCAGCCAAAATCTAGTAATTTTCGAAATCGTAGTACGTTTTTTTGAACGTGAGATGCCCTTTAACTATTTTAATATACCTAGTATAGACATTCTATAATTATTTTAATTCTCTGATAGGAAAAACTTTTGTAATCGTCAAAAAAATCCCCTCAGAGTTTTTCTTGTATCATTCACTGTGAGGATTCTCACATGACCCCCGATGAAATAAACATTCTATTACACTGAACTGGATTGGTCAATACGTCATCTGAACCAAAATAAGTGAATACGGTATCTTCCATTAGACATAACAACTCCCCTGGAAAAGGAAATCTAGCTTACTCTAAGGGCTATACGAAGCGGTAGTCACCGCATTTTTTCGTGCATCGCTACGCTCGGCACGAAACTCTCGAACACATGTCAGAAAACCGTTCTTTACACACTTGTCACATAAATAACTATTATTTTAGATTATTTATTTGAGATATATCTCTGTTCAAAAAGTGTGACGCTGGCGGACAAAAAAACTGTATCGTTACCAGTACAAAAGGTGATGGAAGGAAAAAGATTTCCAAAGGCTGCTGTCATGAAAAAATATTTTTAGAGCACATCTGCTACTGTTAGTAGGTACCAACAAAAAAATGATGACTTCGTTAATCTACTAACAACTTCGGAATGCAGAATCGTCAGAGTGATGATGATCAACAAATGTACGATATGTCCTAATACAACGGAAACTGGCACCATTCCGCCGCCAGATGAAAGCACTAACTTATGAAAACCGACGAAGGCGCTTTACAGACTTAAAACACAGATTATTAATGATATAAAAAAATCTACATATTATTCTATAATTTTAGATTGCACTCCTGACATTAGCAAGGTAGAGCAAATGACTCTTGTAATCAGACGTGTTTCAATTAATAAATCTGATCCTAATGAGTTTGAAATAAAAATTGATGAAAGCTTTCTGGGTTTTCCTCTAGCTGAAAGATCCACAGGAAAACAAATGTTTGAAAATATAATTAAAGAACTTAATGATATTGGTTTAAATCTGCAAGATATTAGAGGGCAGGGATATGATAAGCGGCCATAAAACAGGAGTACAATCTAGAATTAAAAATTTAAATTTGCGAGCATTCTATGTTCGTTGTGGTAGTCATTCTCTCAATCTAGTGGTTAACGATTTGGCAAAAGTATCCTTGGAAGCCGCTAATTTCTTCAATATGGTCCACAAAATATATTTATTTTTGATGGACAATACTTTTAAAACATGTTCAAGGATTAACTTTAAAACCATTGAGTGACACTAGATGGGAGAGTAGGATAGAAGTCTTAAAGCCTTTAAGATTTCACGTGGGAGATGTATACGACGCTTTGCTAAGCATTTATGAAAATTAAGAACTTGATCATTTAATAAGAGATGAAGCCTCGGGTTTATTAAATTGTATGAAACAGTTTAAATTTTTGTGTTCAATAGTTATTTGGTATAAACTATTATATTACATGAATCCAATTATTAAAAAGGATTTGATTTAGCATCTGCCCTTGACCTTTTGCAAAGCTGCAATCAAATCTTTAAGGATCTCCGATCGGATAAATCATTCAATGAAATTATTGTTGATGCTAGAGAAGTGGCTGACCAAATTGACGTTGCGGCAGCACTAAACGCATTAGATGCTAGATTTAACCAACTTAGTCACCACAGCGGATTTTAAGTTTCATGATTTGTCTAAATATATGTTTTTGTTTTAATTTAGAACCCATTGAATTTTATTTTAAATAGTGTATATTATAAATTTAAGGAGCGACAATTTGCCTTTTTTATCCGGGGCGGCAAAAACGCTAGAACGAGCGCTGCTAACAGACAAGCTTATTTTTCTAACAAAACTTTAACACCCGTATTCACTAAAGAGGTTTAAATTTAGATCAACTAGTCTAACTTGACAGTTATAGGTTTAAGATGACATTTTTAAGTAGTTAGTTTTCATTATTTTATCAACAAAAAAGTTGTTTTGTTTTACATATATTAAAATAAAAGAATTAAGAGTTTTTATTAGTACAAATATTTTTATTTGTCAGTTTTTTCATTGTATTAAAAAAACCCAAATAAATTCTGCTTATCGTATTACTTACAACAACAGAATTGTTAGTTAAATGCAAGTCACAACATCATCCAGCACGATACCTTTATATCTACATCCGATGGTACACAAACAAGACTTAATACAATATCTGGTCAATTAATATTGATACACAAATTGTACCATACAGGCATTAGAGACAGAAGATAAAAAGAAATTTTAGAAAACACAATATACCAATAATACATAAACCCCAAATAATCATATGTAAACTACTTGGAAACCCAGACAAAATCAAATTGGAAAATGAAGATTTATATAGTATTGAATCCGTTTCGTCATAAGCTTTCCAAAAACACCATATAGCCTATATTTATTTTGACAAATGACAAGACAATTTAGGATTTTATAAAATTTCCAAATTTGAATTTGAGTTTTTATTGGAACAAGTGGCGGTTTATATTATTATTATTTTACCCATTGAGTACTTTTTAAAAATATCTACATCCTAGTCATAATAATTTTTCGTCTGACATTAACTTATAAGTCTTTTTTTTTTCATTTTTAACTTAGTACGCTACATCGTTTTTAATCATAGGTAACCATGACAAAATTTCTGATATTTCTGTCAAATGGTTCTTCGATTTCAATAGCGGTTGATCATTTTGTATTACCTTTTAAAAGTAAGTTAGTGCACAACTTACGACCTGGAGATGCCGCAAGACGAGTCCAATTCTATCATTGGTTTATTAACGGGTGCCGTATAAATAGAAACTTCAATCGACAAGTTGTGTCGTCAGACAAGGGAATTTTTTCAAGCAGTGAAATTTTAAATAGGCATAATTCACGCAACTGGGCGCAGGAAAACTGACATAAAATATTTCCCCGAAACCGGAAGAAGAATTGCATATGTTATCTACGAATGCAGTTTAAAAGTTGAGCGTTACATGGAAATTCTTCAAACTAATTTGATTGAAATTTTAGAAGGTGTTCCTGTAGCTCATTTACAAAATATATATTTCCAACAATACGGAGCTCCAGCACACAATGCTCGGGCTGTAACATCTTGGCTAGAGGAGCACTTCCCAACGGCTGGACCGGGACGCTTTTTTCCGTCTCCTATAGAGCTAGCACAACCGAGTGCGCTAATCGTGTAGGAAAGGGATGCGAGACCTGCACCTCTGTTCCCTAAGGAGTAAAGGCACCGCATGTAATTATGCTCTGACATGTGAGCCTGTGTACCCTGAACAATGAACTTGTGATTCGCGCCTTTAAGGCTGTTGTTTATTAGGGTTAAGCAGTACTTAAGTGTTGCTTAGACATTATTTTAATAGAGTGTATCATAAAGCACTTTGATGATGAAAGTCGAATTCTGAAATGTAATACGACATCTAATCGAATATTTAGCGAGGACTGCAACAGCCAGTGTGTCGAATAATTCAAACATTTTTCTGCTATCAAAAACATCATATCCCCAAAATATTTGGTGTATTTATTAACCCATTTGGTTGAAATTTGGCATCCGGTTAGAGGGTGTAAAACGATATAAAAAACAAAAAAAATCAAGATGGCGAATTTAAAATGGCAGCCATTGAATTTGGTTTATTAATTAACCGATTTGGTTGAAATTTGGCAGATGGCTACAGGGTATAAACTGATATAAAAAAAACCTAAAAAATTCAAGATGGCGGTTTCAAAATGGCGTCCACTGATATTAATTAACGAATTTGGTTGAAATTTGGCATTTGGTTAGAGGGTGTAAAATGCAGCTTACAACACATTTGCTAACTACCCCACATCTGCTATTCTCTGGCTGCATTGAGCTTGCTAATTTGCCACTTTCAAAAGAATTTTGATATCACCTTTTTTATGGGTATGAAGGAAATTAACCGCCAAATGATACAATCACCAGCCTGCGATAATCGGGATTTTGAACAGCCTATGCGAAGTGAAGTATAGTAATCTTGTGCCAACTGAAGAAGTGCATCCGTAAGATAATTTGTCTGATGAGATAATTGAGGAGTTTAACGCAAAACTTATTTATTTCTTTGCAGAGTCTCATCCTCATCCCACATTATGCTGAAGAGCATAAAAGAACTAAGTGCAAAGAAAAGTGGTATTGAAAGTGAACAAGCGTTTTACGAAATTTGTTCTGCGATAAAAAATATAAGGCCTGGGAGACGAATCAGTCCAACTAACATCAATTGAGCGCCGTAAAAGAGAGAACTACGTGCAGGTACGAGAACGATGCATGCCGGTAGACCAGCTAACACAGAACTGAGGTGTCAAAAGTCAGTAAGAGGAAAAGAGCATTGAGTGCAAATATTTTTTTCAACACAACAACTGCAAAAAGTCATGGCAATGCTCAATAGTTGCTCAGAATATTAATACTAATTTTTTAGAATTATTCTTCTACTCTATTTTGTTCGCATCTCCTTTATTATTGTTACATAAAATAGGTACTTGCCGGAATGGCATTACTTTTTTTAAACGTGTCTACTTAATAAAACATTTAGTAAGACTTTGTATGCTGGTTTTTGACAATATTACTATTATTGTTTGGTTAGGTTAGGTTAGGTTAGGTTAGGTTAGGTTAGGTTAGGTTAGGGGTATATATAATACCCCTGTCGCCACAAAAAAATTCAACTATCAACTATGTGAATTTTTCTTGCCTACCAATCACTTTCCTTTTAATTAAAATGGGTCTAAAATCAAATCACCTAATGGGTGACTTCTGCTGTGATAATTTGATCGCGGAATACAGATTAATTGATTAGCACTCACGCTTTAAATATCTATTCATTGAACTACAAAGAAGGCATGTGTATGCCTCAACCCCTTAGGGAACGGAGATGCAAGTTTTGCATCGGTTTCCTACACGATTAGCGCACTCGGTTGCACTAGCCCTATAGGAAATTGAAAAAAGCGACAAATAGACCGGTTAGTTGGCCACCTTGGTCGCCCGATCTTTCAATATTATATTTCTTTTTATGTGGGTACCTTGAAAATAAAATTTATAAAAAACGTTATTTAAGAGCTTCGTGTCGCCAATAGGAAATTGACAGGTAGTCCTATATATTCTCAAAGCTGTGCATAATGCAAATGTGCATTAAACATAACGGGCAACGATATGAACAATATTTTTAAATTTTAGTATGTATTACAATTATTATTTTGTTATAGGTAAAGTTATATTTGTATGTGTTATCGAACATTATGTTCTCTTGAATGGAAAAATTATCCTCTTACTTATCAATTATTATTATTAAAAACAAGCTTGGATTTATAATTTGTGCTATAATATGAATTTTAACCACTTGTGACGTTAGTGACTACCGCTTATATTTCTGTTGTATATAACTGATTGACTCCATTGTTAAAAATAAGAGCACATATTTGTATCTCAAGAACAATAAGGACCATATTGAATATATACTGGGTGATTCACGACCCACTGTACATACTTATGTGGTGTATAGGGTATCCCCAGGGTATATCGAAATGGATATTTAAATTGATTAATTCGGCTTTATTACTAAGATACAGGGTGATTTTCGTATTTTGTAAAAATTTGTTCACCCTGTATCTCCTAAACTGCTTAATAGATTTTTTTTAAATTTTGTACACAAACACTCTTGATATATCATAACTTTTTGACGTTTGAAAAGTAGCAAAGTTCCAGGGCCGTATCCAGCCAATTCACACAGGGGAGAGGGATTAGTTTTGAGACACCCTGTACATCGGAATTCGGTATTTTTGAATTTTTTTCTTTAACTATATTCATTTGTGAACAAAAATATGCCACCATCTTGAATGGCACACTAAAGGTTATGTACGAAATTTAAATCTTTAGATAGTACATACCCCTTTTTTTAGCGGTATCTGTATTGAAGCTTTTAACTAAGTATAAAATTATTTCAATGATTGACTTTAAAAAAAAATTAAACTATCTCTACTAATAAAACACAGCCTTGTCGAATTAATTTTTATTTTCAGTAGCCCAAAAAAAACTAAAAGCTACCCTAACACAATAACGTCTTAAAAGCTACAAAATGTTTTTAAAATGCATACCACCGGTGTCTCTACATTTTTGTGCACGCTTTTGTAGGTTTGCAATTGAGCGGTGAATCATTTGAGGGTTTTGTCTAACCTCGTCGCAATAAAAATGTATCCTATTTATTAATTGATCCCTAGTTTCGATTGGAACACTGTAAACTTTTTGTTTTAGATGCCCCCACAAAAAGTAGTCGGCTGGAATAAAGTCTGGCGACCTAGCTGGCCAAGGATGTGGTCCTCCGCGTCCAATCCACCGATCAGCAAATTGTTGATTGAGATAATTTTGAACATCAATTCCAAAATGTGCAGGTGCCCCATCGTGTTGAAACCATATGCCTCTTAAATTTACATTTTCTAATAAGCCCGGTAAAATGTTTTGTAGAAAGTCCAAATACACAACAGCCGTTAGTCGTTGAGGGAAAATATGTGGTCCAATTAAATGATTATTTATTAAGCCGCACCAAACATTCACTGAAAACTTTTGTTGAGAATTGGCCAATCGCAACGAATGAGGGTTTTCATCTGCCCATACATGAGAGTTTCTAGAATTAAAGACTCCGTCCCTTGTAAATTGGGCTTCATCAGTGAATAGTGCTCTAAAAATAGTTCTTCGATGATTTATTACCCACCTAGCAAATGCTAATCTAGGCAAGTAGTCGCCTTCCTCTAATCTTTGTACCTCTTGTACATGGAAAGGGTATAAGTTTTCATTTTTTATAGTTCTCCATACTCTTGTCTGCGGTATCGCTAATTGGGCGGAAATTCGCCTAGTGCTTGTGGTTGGATCTTCCCTCACAAGGTTGAGAATATCCTCTTCTTGGACCACGTTATTAGCACCCACTCTTTCAACATGAAGATTACCCTTTTCACGCAATGTATTAAAGGTTACGGCAAACGTTTGGTGATTTGGAATTCTCCGATCCGGAAATCGTCTTGTGTATTCTTCTGTTTGTAAATAACGGCATTTTTACAATTATTGAAACGTACAAACTTTTTGCAAAGAGAAAATTCAAATAAAAAATCTTTAATTAACAATGTCAAACACAAATGATTGAATTATATGTACGTAATGTCATTTTTAAAATATCTGTCTAAATTCCAAGGCTTACTTTATTATTTTTAGGTATTAAAATTTATTGAATTTGTATTTTTTTGTAGGTTTTAAGGTTACGAAAAAAATAAAGGTAAATAAAAAAATTAAAAAAAAACAAGCTCTTACACGTAATTTGTATAGTACAATAACAAAAATAAAAAAAGATAAATTTTTACGGTAGCCGATAAACGATCACGATCTCGAGCATTTGATAAGAGATGAGGCGAAAAAGACTCAAACAGAAATTAACTGGTTTATTAGTAGAGATAGTTTAATTTTTTTAAAAGTCAAGCATTTAGACAAAAACCTCAAATGTAAATGATTCAACGCTCAATTGCAATTCACAAAAGCGTGCACAAAAATGTAGAGATACCGTTAGACGGGCGTTATTGTGTTAGGGTAGATTCTGGTATTTTTGGGCCACTAAAAATAAAAAATAATTCGACAAGGCTGTGTTTTATTAGTAGAGATAGTTTAATTTTTTTTTAAAGTCAATCATTGAAATAATTTTATACTTAAAGTTAGTTAAAAGCTTTAATACAGATACCGCTAAAAAAAAGGGGTATGTACTATCTAAAGATTTAAATTTCGTACATAACCTTTAGTGTGCCATTCAAGATGGTGGCATATTATTGTTCACAAATGAATGTAGTTTAAGAAGAAAATTCAAAAATACCGAATTCCGATGTACAGGGTGTCTCAAAACCCCCCTGTGTGAATTGGCTGGATACGGCTCTGGAACTTTGATACTTTTCAAACGTCAAAAAGTTATGATATACCAAGAGTGTTTGTGTACAAAATTTAAAAGAAATGGATTAAGCCGTTTAGGAGATACAGGGTGAACAAATTTTTACCAAAATATAAAAATCACCCTGTATCTTAGTAATAAAGCCGAATTAATCAATTTAAATATCCATTTCGATATACCCTAGGGATACCCTATACACCACATAAGTATGTACAGTGGGTCGTGAATCACCCAGTATATATATATATATATATATATATATATATATATATATATATATATATATATATATATATATATATATATATATATATATATATATATATATATATATATATATATATATATATATATATATATATATATATATATATATATATATATATATATATATATATATATATATATATATATATATATATATATATATATATATTATATATATATATATATATATATATATATATATATATATATATATATATATATATATATATATATATATATATATATATATATATATATATATATATATATATATATATATATATATATATATATATATATATATATTATAATAGGGGAGCGCCTCCTCCTCCTCCTCTTCCTCTCTCTCATGTCCCTCATTCTTAACTTCCTCCCCTTTTATTCTCATTCGCATCATATTTTTAATTTTTTCTCTTTGTTCTCCCACATTTGATTTTGCATTCTTAAGTCTTATAAATAGGTGCATCATGATCATTTTAGTATGCCGAGGCACATTTACTAAGCTGTGCTCGAGTTGCGTAAAAAGTTATTTTTGAATTTTTCCACCAATTTTGTATAAAACAAAAAGAAAAAAATGTGTCAAGTAATAAGTGAATTATGTGTAATCCCGAAAAATTAACTACAACTATCAGACAGTTAAAAGTTAAATATCTCAATTTCTTTGAAGTGATTTCGAAAGATGAATACACCAAGCTGTTTTATCCACTGAAACGAGATTATTTGGAAGCAATTGACTGTTGTGATGATTATTTAGAAGGAATTATAAGCCTTACTACGTTTTTCAATACATTTGGGAAATCATACTTTGTAGGAGAATTAAGCCACCTAATAGAATTTATAGGAGAAGATTGCCAATTTATACCTGCTATTATTGCAACCCAAAAGAGGTTTCAATTATACGAAGATAAAAAACAGGTATTATCAAGGAAAGTTAATTTTATTCGCAAGAGACGTCCCCCTACATATTTAAAATATTATGTTAAATAAATAAAATGGCTGAGTTGCTGATTGCAGTTAAATTATTAGAGGAGAAATTTAGTAATCTTTCAAAAACCTATTTCTCATATTGTATGGCAAGTGGTCCGGAGTGGATAGACTTTTATTGTAATCAATCTGAGGAATTCGTAAAGGCTGCCCTCTGTTGCAACAAATACATTGAAACATTAAATTTTTTTCAACTTATTCAAGATCTAAAAGATATTGGCTTTGGTTACTATTTAAAAGACTTGAAGCAATTTATTGACGAGGATACTATTCTTCAAGAAATTGAAAAGGAAGAATAAATTTAATAATATTTACAATGGAGCAAATGGTTACTGAAATGTATGAAGAGTTTATTATATCTGCTGCATACTTCCAATATTTATCAATTGTAGGCGAAGAAGACGCAGAAGCACAAGATTTGTCAGCATATGTTAATAATATAGATCGAATGGAACAATGTAAATTAGCCGCTAAATTTTGTAATGATTATTTCAAATATAAAAATGAGTATGAACTTTTAAATGAATTTAGAAAATTAGATTTAAGGTATCATATTAATTGTATTCAATCATGGTTGGTTAATGCAAAATAAAAAGGTAATTAAGTTTTTTTATATTTTTATTCATTCATAAAACAATTGTCATATAAAAATAACACATTTGTCAAAGCACACATACAAGGTGATTTTGAATGATAGAAGCATTTTGGTTCCATTAGCTTTAGCGCTGGTTGTTCATCTATTTCAATCACAGGCTTTTTAGAATATTTCTGTATAAAATCCTTTTTTTCGCTTCCTTTTACAAAAACAAAATCTGCTTTCTTCGTAAGTGTTTCAATTATTTTTGGGAAATGATGTAATGGAGTAAATCCATTATTCCAATGTATACAATGATAATCTTTCGTTAACCATACCGCCTGCTTGTGACAATCAGGTGAAAGAAACTCCATTGGAAAAGGCTTTTTAAAAATGTAATGAGTCATTTCATAACCATCAAAAGCTGCAAGCTCTTTCGGTATAAATTTATTTTTTTCATCCTTGAATCCTTGAATATCTATAACCAATCTCATATTTTCAAAGCAGCAAATTTTTTAATGAGACTTTTTTTACTTGAATAATTTGCAATTTCTTCTTTCAGTTGATTAATTTTAAAAATAAATTTTTCAATTTGTAGTTGTAGTTTTGATGTCATGACTAAAACTAAAAGCTTTTGAAAATTTCTTTAAATTAAATCGAAATATGAAAATAGTGGGGATAAAGTTTATAATTGTTTCACAATTTTAGTAAGAGGGTTGTAGCTAAATAATTTGTCATGTAAAATAAGACAATAAGCAGAAGTATCTTTTTTAATTGCATTGTGTGTCTCAAATTCAATTCTCATTACTACGGATCCCGTTTGAATTGTTTCTTTTTGATGGGAGCAATCAATATGTGTAATAGGACTAATGTTTTTGAATTGTTCAGGATTAAAAATGGGTTCATTTGGAACACCATAGTAAGACTGTTTAAAGTTGGCAAACATTTCGTATAAAGCAAAAAATTTGTTTTCTTCGAAATTTAAGTACAAATCGTGATAAGGATATCTTTCAGAATTTAAAATACTCTAATATTTGACAAGGTAATATTGTCAAATTTACTCATATCTTTAACAAATTTCCCTTTTCTGTTTTCTTGAAAGCCAATCACAACATGACGAGGAGCTTCTAGTTTACTAGTTGTTTTTACCGGCCATGTGTGACGGGTTGTTTCGGTTAGAGAAGAATATTCAACAAGTTCCCAACTCCTGAATCCTATCAATATATCTTTATTTGATTCTAATATTTTTGATAGAGCAAGTTGTTGTGGCATATCAACTAGAATGTGAGGAACTTTCCAATAAATTTTATCGAAAGTAACCAATGGAGTGTCAGGAGCAGTAACAAGGTGTGCCGGATCTTCTTTGAAAATAACACCATCTAAATCATCAGTTGATCTAATAAGAACCAATTCCTGTTTCATATTCATAATAATTTTTCTGTAATCTTCAAAAAATCCTAAAAGCATTTTTAGTGGTATGGATACGGAGAATTTTCCATCATTATCAACTAAAATTGTATCATCTTCTTTCCGATGTGGAAACCAACCTGCATTTTCCAGTTTTAAACTTTCGTTGGTATTGTGAGAAAGGTAGCTTTTTAAGGTTGATGCTAATCCAACATTTCTTATTGAATCTATAGTAATTCCGTTTAGTTCATAGCGGATTTCTCTGAACAAAAAGGCTATACCATTGTTAATAAATAGCAATTCTTTCTTATATTTACCTTCTGTATTAGTTAATTTTCCTTCGATATAAAGTAAACTATCTGATGGTAGAGTGTAAGCATCGAGTTCTTGAATTGGGATCCTTATTTCATCATTGTAATCGAATTTTGAAGAAATATATGGTTGATATGTGTGAAGCTCAGAACTGACGATGGAATTGTCTACATAAAGCTTTTCGTTTACGTTTAATATGTTCATTATTTTAAAACAGTGAAACCCAAGGATGTGAGAAATTTACGATTATCTCGTCTTAACTTGTTGGTGTTGGATTTGATACTGAACTGTTGTTTAGGCTTTTTCTTTTTATAAGTTTTTATTTTGTTGATAGTGGTAGGGGCAAGTCTCATCCCAAGAGCTCTATTATATCGAACAACCATTTTATATTTCACTTGTTTGTAAATGTAACCTTACTGTTATAGTTTCTCCTCTAAAACTGATAAGTTCTCCGTCTTGATCAACTATTTTAACTGTTATATTGTTAATTGCTTTGACGCTAACTGGAAAATACAAAATGGGCAAAGGAGATTCAACTATTTTATACCCTGGAGCTACAGTTGGATAAAACTGGTGAATAATATGAACAGGTTTACCATTATTGTAAGAACCGACACAAATATTACAGTCAATACAAATAGTATTCACCTTAGTTATTTTTGCAACATTATCTGATTCTTCCTCTTTCATAGCTTCTAGTATCCTGCTATTAAAACCCAACATTTTTCCTATCGAATCTTCCTTGGTAAAATCAATTATTCTACTACACATTAAAAAAGTTTTTAGAGTATTAACATTTGCTTTTAAGAAAAAAAAATATTTTTTCATTCGGAAATAAATCTTCTATACTTTCTCTTATGTATGTTTCTATATCTGTAATGTCATAAGTTCCGTCGGGAATAACAATTACTTTATTATCTATATAAAATTTATTATATCCTTCTTTTATATTGGGGATAGTCATAAACGTCTCAAAATCAGCTAAACCCAGGTAATATTGTTTTTCATCCTCTAAATATATAGGCGGATTAAAATCAGCAGACAAAACAGAACTGTTTCCTGATATGGCAATTATGGTAGACATTGCAGTTTATTTATGAATGAGATATTACAATAAATAATGAGTTTATATATTTTTTTGCAAAAATTTTTGGGATAGTTGACCACAGTTATATGAATTAAATTTTTGTTTATTTTCATAAGTATAAAATACATCCACTTTGCCATTCGAATTAAAATATTTGAGAAGTTCAAAAGGTGGTTTTAAATTTCCATAACTATCAAAATATATTACATTTTTGTTATTTTTAATATAAGCAGTCCAATGAGATCCTTTATTTTGTTTTTTATCCAAATTTACAATACCACATTCTTTCAGGTTAATTTTTTTTGGAAGTTCATCGAGCATAAAAACACCTCTAAAGCCAGTTATTTTTAACAGCTTTACATATTTAATAATATCATTGTTCGTAAGTGCTCTTTTTGGAAAACTTATTTTGAGTTTTTTTTGTCTGATTGCTTTCATTTTGACGGATCCTCCTTTATAAGGTCTAATAAATAGTCCCTTTCCTTTATATGGTCTAATATATAATCCTTTGCCTTCTTTAGAAGCATTTTCCATTGCAATATTATGTCTATGTATTTCTTCTAGTTGCTGTTTAGCTGCTTTAGCATCATTTACTGCCTTAGCAATTCCTGCCGCGCCTCCACCTAGTGCACCCAGGGCGCCAAGAATGGGAAACAAAAGAGGTAGAAATCCTCCAATTTTTTTGGGTTTTCGAATGATACGTTTTTTTCTCAATTTAAGTTTACCCCCTTTTGTATTTTTTAATCCCAAACCGAACTTTCTTTTACCCTTCATTATTCCTGCAACACTTAAAGCTGCAATTTTTTCACCAATAGAAGAATCTTTAGCTTTTACCCTATCCCAGGCTTTTTTTTCTAATATTTGGTCAGATATGTGTCTTTTTGATAAATCTTCAGTCTGAGAGTAAGATATATCATGTTCTTTGCAAGCGGAATCCAATGGATTTATACCAACGTCACCTCTAGTTAATCTTTTTTCCAAGTTGGTGCCGGGACCACAATAATTATATCCTGGTATATGAACTTCGAAAGGTAGTTTACTAATTAATTTATTTACTAAACCAGAGCCTTTTCTATTACGTGTTTTAATAGTTTTTTTCAACTTATGGCGACCCACAGTCATTGAAGTTCTTTTTATACTAAAAGCACATTGACATTTTTCTGGTATAAATACTTTTACAGCTAAAAATATTTACTAGTGTGATTAAGAATGAGGATTGAAAAACAAAAATTCTCATTACCAGTAAATAATCATGACGAAAAAATTTTAAGTAAACAGTTGAGAAAGCATGGTGACTTATTTTGCGGTGGTTCAAAAAGAGGGCTTATAGTTGGTTGCAGTGGTAGCGGTAAAACCAACGTTATGCTTACACTGCTCGAGCATCCTAATGGAATTAGGTTTGAAAATGTCTATGTTTATTCAAAGTCATTAGATCAACCAAAATATGAATATTTAAGAAAGTTGTTAAAGCCTATGAAAGAAATTGGAAACTTTGAATATGATAGCGATGAGAACATTATTTCACCTCATGAGATAAAGCCAAATTCCGTTATCATTTTTGATGATATTCCTTGTCATAATCAATCTATTATTAGGGACTATTTCACCCATGGAAGGCATAGAAACACCGATTGTTTTTTTTATTTTTCGTTTTGAAAGGATATTCCAAAATGGTGCATTTTCAACTTTTGCCCGTAGCTTTAAACGTCTTTTATTAGAGGAACATTATGCAGGTAAAACGAAGTTTCTAGCTTCAATTGTTTTTGAGATATTGGCATCAACTTTTTATTAATTTTATTTAAACAGGTATAACAAGATGATTATTATTTTTTTGAGTTAAAAACCAAAATAAAATATATATTTTTAATGACCACTGAATATTGGATATGACATTTGATCGAAGAGAATTTGCGCGTTACGAAGAACAATTTCCAGACCGACATCAACCAAGCCAAAGGCATTTCAGATTTCTAATTGTAAACTTGTTAGCTTATGGGTAAAAATATTAATTCAACCATCGATGTTTCAGATTTTCAACTAAGATATTATACTAACAGTGAATATAGTGACTAAAATGTAACTATCACACTATTGAAAATACCTAAACTAAATTTAAATTGTAATTGACAAAGCCTCCCTCCATTTTCCACACATTTTTGACAGTAAATCACTTAAGGTGTTCCTGTTAATATAGGACTCTGTAAATTCGATTTCCATTTTTTTATATATTTATAAAAGTAAAAAATTTTGCAGTTTTATTTCTCTTTAAAACTTGTTACAAATATTTTGCATGGATAAACGTTTAGCTCGAGATAAATTAATAAGATACGAGACAAGCCATTGTTTGAATTACCTATAATGCCACACCACACAGAACCCAAATATCTAAATTAAAGCAGTAATGAGTATTATGTTTATTGAAAATTCCACAGTTTGTAAATCGTGTTTCAACTTCTACTGCTCATTTGTTCGAATTAAAGAACAAAACTTATAGACCAATAACACAACCAGTTTTTTAAACGGTTGATTTGGGAATTGCCGTTTGCTAATTTCACTGAGGTTGTTATTGGACACTTTCTAAATCCTATTGAAAGGTCCATTCGATTTAAAAGAAGAAATGCCTTTGGAGTTTTCAAAGTATGAAGATTTCAAAACACCTACAAAGCTTTATCAGGAACACAAAAACATTATGGCCGCCATGCGTAATCAAAGCCTACTTAAAAAAAACAATTATTTTGGTTTTTAGAGCCAAGAAAAATAATAAACCTGGAAAGCCGACGAAAAATATTCAGAAAAAAGGCCAATATCTCAAAAAAAAACGTTTTCCATAATGTCACTCCCTACAGAACTACCATCAAAGCCTCTTAAAAAAAACAAACATTTTTGAAAATGCACCATTTTGATTTTTATTATGAAAACCACAAAAGATATCCTAAACTTCAAAACGTCATCCTGTATAAAATTCTCTAAAACTTTCCTAATTTAACCCACCCTGTAGCTATAGCGGTTTACGAGATAGCAATGCATGTAAGCCAAATTTGGGACACATTGTATATATAATGACCACTGTATATTGGATATGACATTTGATCAGTTTAAAAATATTTGTGCTAACTGTTGGATGGATCCATATGGCTTTCTTGTAATTGACAATGATTGTGAAGTAAATCACGGCAGATATAGGAGTAAATTCGATTCCTTTATATATTTATAAAAGTAAAAAATTTGCAGTTTTATTTCATTTAAAACTTGTACAGCATGGATAAACGTTTAGCTCGAGAATTAATAAGATCGAGACAAGCCGTGAAACAGAAATATCAAAGCTTGAAATTAGCTACTTCTACTGCTCAGTTCGAATTAGAACAAACTTATAGACCAATAACACAACCACTTAAACAGCTAATTTCAAGTATTGGTAAATTCGAACCATTCGATTTAAAAGAAGAAAGAGTTTCAAAGTATGAAGATTTCAAAACACCTACAAAGCTTTATAAAACATCAACTCCGACGAAAAATATTCAGAAAACAGGAAAAACTCCGTCACTCCCTACAGAACTACCAACATTTTTAAATGACAGTAGTATCACTTCTTCCTCTCAATCAACTGTAGTACAATCATTGTCATCAACTGTTATAGCAGAAACTTCAGATCCTTCTAGTGACACAACAACAAATTTAAACTTGTCAGACATATTGGAACAAACTAGAAAAACAATTCAAACTTATGTTGGTACACCATCATAAAAAGATTACTTAGCAGATTTTCATGAATTACCCAGATCATATATTGATGAGGGTGTGAAAGGTACACAACATAAATTTGACCATTATTATGGAATAGTTCATGACCTCGAAACGGATAAGTTTTCTTTTGGTTTAACACAGATACCGGTAGAAATTATTGGAAAAGACATTAAAGTGGGAAGAATAACGTACACAGGCACGCCAGGTTTATACGAATTGCTTTTCAAAAAAGAACCGAAAAATTATAAGAAGGAAGATTTAGATAATTACATGAACATTCTAGCTAAAACAAATGTATATCGTAGGAATTTTGATTCAAATGAACAAGTTCAAGGAAATACATCACACAAATATGTTACAATAATAGGACCATATTTACAAAGAAAGGGGATTACAAAGACAAAAACCTTGCCAAGATTAGTTACAGTATTTAACAAACCAAAACCTCCGTTTAGAACAACTAGAGCCAAATCTACAGGAAAGGGATTAATTTTGAAAACAAACAGATCAAATACAGACTATGTATACTGGAATAATGTAAACGAAATTGTTGATAGGCCACGTTTATTAATTTCATCAAGTGATGCGGGAAATAATGCTCATAGTAACGAGATTATCTCTATTATTGAAGAATTAAGAGAAGATAAAGTAATACTATAAATAACAGCTATCAAATATAATCATATTTATTGTTTAATGAAAGCTCAACATGACAGTTGATAAATTTGGACGCCATATTTCAAAACAAAATCAAGAGAGAATAAGTGACATTAATAATTTAAAAAGGAGATTAGGTGAAAATGAAACAAATACTGAAATCTTTGCTAAAAAGCTTAAGGTTTTTGATGAAAATTTTTTAAAGTATGAAAACCAGATTAAAGGATGTTATACCTCAATTCAAAACGTTAATAAACAGTTGCTAACGCTAAATCAAATAAGTAAAGATTTGCAATTTTTAAATGAACATGTTAAAAAGGAAGACAAAAAATTAAGTGATGATATCAACAAAATTAATAAAATAATGGAAACAAATATAAGAGAAGTAATAATTGAAAAACACAAGGAAAAAATTAAACAATTAAGAACTTTTATAAAAAGGTTAGATGATGAAAAAAAAAGAAATCAAAATAGCATTCTTAACAGTAGAACAATTGACCAACTCACTTTGGAAGAAAATCAACAATATATTTCCTTGGAAAATATAATGTGCAGTGTAATTAAGAAATTAGAACAAGAATTAAATAAAACAGAGGAGGAATTCAAAAATAGTGATAGTAGATCAACTACTTTCTTAACTGGAAAGATAAAAAAATCCTTTAATGCGTTAGAAAAGGAGATTACTAAAATTAGTTAAATTTTAAATGAAAAAAGTTATACAATACAAATTGATAAATTGAATGAATGGGAAAAAACATATAAAAGTTATATTTCGAATTATTACAAAACATAGAAAGTGAACTTCCTTAAAATTGAATAAACAAATTTGTTGTCATGACAACCGTTAACAACAAGTTGTTAATGAATTACATAAACCTGCTAGAAAAAACTACAAACGCAGAAGGGTGGTAGTGAAAGGGTTAAATGATCTTTTTCAAGCTGATTTGGTTGAAATGTTACCCTATGCCAAATTTAATAAGGGATTTAAATATATCTTGATTACCATAAATGTATTTTCTAAGTATGTTTGGGCCGAACCGGTAAAATCTAAATCTGGAAAAGACGTAACAGCGGCAATGATAAAAATATTAATCAGTGCAAAAACTCCACCAAAAAACTTGCAAACGGACAGAGGGAGAGAGTTTTTCAATGTAAATTTTCAAAATTTGATGCAACAATTTCGAATTAACCATTATAGCACGTTTTCCAATTTGAAAGCGAGTATAGTAGAAAGAGTGAACAGGACTTTAAAGAATAATATGTGGAAAATATTTAGCATTCAAGGAAATTACAAATTGTTTAATATATTAGCGGATATTGTAAAAGATTATAACAATACAAAACATTCTTCAATAGGAATGAAGCCAAAACAAGTAAATAAAACAAATGAAAATAGAATCTTGAAATCTGCATTTACTCATGCTAAAACGTTAGATATAAAATCTCCAAAGTTTAAAGTGGGTGATCACGTACGAATAAGCAAGCATCGAGAGGCATTTTCAAAAGGTTACACACCAAATTGGTCAAATGAGATATTCCACATCCGATGTGTATCTTATTGAGAAGATTTTGAGAAGGAAAGGAAACAAAGTTTATGTGAAATGGTTAGGACTTGATAAAAAATATAATACATGGATTGATAAAAAAAATATTGTTTAATTAAATTGAAATTAAATTTTAGTTAAATTTGTTTTATTTCTGTTCCTCACTTTATGCTTTAGCTGATACAAATTACAAAGTCTTAATGTGCTAATTAATTTCAAATAAAATTCACATTTAGGAAACTAAAATTTTATTAAGTAAAACATCAAATACAATTTTTATTAAAACGTGTCAAATATATTTTATTTCTATGTTCCTCAGATAATATCGAATCTAGAATAAGTTTACAATCATTTATTCTTTTTTCAAAACGGAGTCTATTTAAGTACCACATCTGAAAGTTACTCCTACGGGCTTGTCTGTAAGCAAAGCTCCACTTCACTAACACATGCACCTTATTGTTCTCTCCAGAAAAGATATTGTTTTCTTCGTAATATTTTCTTTTTGATCCATTTTCATTGTTTTCTTCGTAATATTTTCGTTTTGTTCCATTTGGCTTCAATTTGTTTTCCATTTGTTCAGGATATAAAGCAAGTAATTCCATCATAGTTGAAACATTTTCACTGTTAGGATTTTCTGTTGGACTTATTATATTATAAACATGCGTACACAAGTCGCCACAATCAGCTGAAATATTATTTTGAAATATTTTGAAATATGTATTGCATTCTTGCCTTTTAAGTATAGATAATCTATAATCAATAATTTCCTTTAATCGCCACAAATTGTCCAAAGACTCTTGTCCTAAGTATATGAAGTGTGGGCCTTTTGTAATTTGTAGAACAGGGGTATCATTTATTTTCTGAACCTGCAGATGAATGTTGTTTATATTCACACTGGTTTGATCAACTTGAGGAAAGTAGAAATTGTTTACAATAATTCCTTGATGAACACAAATGTCTTTCCAATTTTCTTCGGTTAGTGCGATTGAAAATCCAGTTTTTCCACCAATTACAATTTTTGGAGAAAAATCATTTAAACTAATGCCAACAAGAACAAATTTTGACAAAGAATTATTTAAAAAATAAATTTTTGAATTAAGAAGCGTTTCCAAAGGTTTATGAACCACAGCGTTGTTCATAATGACTAAACGAGACTGAAACATATTGTGTTATTCTTGTACTTAAATATTCTCATCCCCACTTTCTTTAAAGTTTCGATTAAAATGGATTAATGAAAAAATAGATTTCCAGTTTGAAATTTGTAATAAAGATAAATAATTAAAATGGTAATGTATAAAAATAATGCAAAGTTTAATGTAACACTAATGATGGAAAAGTAATAATTTTTGAATCCGTCATAATAATTGGTACAGTTGGGGGTTAAAATTTGTAACTGATTATTTTTAAACTCTAACCTTTCTATCCAATTTGTATCAAAAATAGATCGATTTGGATAATGATACAAAATTTTAAAAAATTTACTTGCATTTTCATTTCCATTTATTCGTTCATCCAACTAATTGTACTATTGTTAATTAATCCAATTTTCATAAATTTACAATATTTACTTAGAGTGACGTCTGTTTTATTAGAAAAACATATTTCACACTGTGTTACGCCAGGGGGATGATGAACATAAAAAACATTTTGGAAAATAAAATAGAAGAATAAATTGAGATCTACTGATAGTCATTAAAACAAATTAATAATTATATTCCAAATTTATTGACATTAAGCAGATACTTTCACCACGAAAGCAAAAGCAGTTGTAAAAAAATAACAATAAAATACTTAATTTAAATATATGTAACAGTTCATAAATAAGGATATTAATAATACTATATAAAATGTGTAGCTTGAGGACTTATTTTGAATGGTTACAATTATTCGATTCCTATTTTTCCATAAACAGTTATTTAAATCACAATTCCTAGCAAATTTCTTATGCTCCACAATAGGATCATCATAACTTAACCAATCAAAAATTTCAATACCACAATAAAAACATTTACAAATATCATTGATTGAAGTATAGTAAAAGCCAGCTCCAGCTAACACTTCTGGTCTCAATTTTCCTTTCCATTTTTTAAAAGTGGAAAGTCGTTTTTCATATGTTTTAAAATAACTGTTATCAATTTCTTTGTCAAAAGTTCCTAAGCACATTTTGTGAAAGACTTATGAAGACTAACTTTGGTTTCAAAAAAACAACAAATTTAAATACCTTATAATATCTACATAAATATATCTAAATCTTCATGTTCTGCATTCCATTGATACAAAGCAATATCTTGGTGTCCCCAAGCTAATGTATTAAAACTATAGGGAATTTTATACCGCTTATCATCTTCGGAACTCAAAGCCAATTTATTAATTAACTCTGTAAAAATTGTATGTTGTCTAGATCGAAAAACATACATTGAACAAAAGGTTTTAGAATGATTTTCAACAACATCTTTATAATGAATAAAATCCAACTGCTTTTTAATTGCACTTTTTTTAACACCTTTTGCTTTTTTTGTTAAACTGTTTTCCGTTTTAATACAATATGCTTTTGCTCCAGTACCAAAGAAAGCAGTAATGGGTTCACCAGCATATTCATCTTTGAATTTTCCTATAACTGACTTTTTAATAGGCATTTCATGAATATTATTAAATTCATAATTAGATGTGTCAAATTTGTGAATATTTTTTATCATGTCAGAATAAATATTTGGAGTTGTGACTTCTAAAATGAACGAATCGGTATCGGTGTATAAAAGTGAAATATTTTCCTGATAGATAAAGAGGTTTTAAAAAATTATAAAAGAAATCATACATGACAGTTTTAGATATATCTAATATTGAGAAGCCTACATATATTGGTTTATTGTAAGTCACTTGAATCTTTTGCATTTGCTACCAAGTTTTCAGAAAATATTGTTAAGTCCTTGAAATATGGTTTTGCAATTAAATTCTCAGCAACAGCTTTTCTTCTATTTTTTTCACACTCTGTAACAAGTCTTACGTCAATTCTCCTATCAACATTTTCCATAGTCTTGCCATAAATACTATTATTTGCCAACTTGTAAGTATTACGATCAAATTCATTCTTTGAATCATTTCTTAATCTTGAATTCAAGTCTATATATTTTTTCAACCAATCAGATTGAGAAAACTGTAAAACTCTATGAACTTTAGTTAACTTCAGTCCATGTTCCAAACATTGTTTTAATAATTGATAGTGAATAACATATTTTGATTTATCATTTAAATTGGGTATTAATTTTATGCATTTAGAATTTGGCGGTTTAAAGTTTTCTGGACAAAACGGAAAATCGTTATGATAGGAATGTAGACTTGTAGGATATTCTAAATCAACTTCTAAAACATATCCCTTATTAGATTTTTTAGAAATATTCATAATATTTAAATCATTGATTTCTTTATCTGTTAACCAAACAAAATCTCCCGTTGGAATGTGCTGTGACATTGCATAACCATACAAATTTGTTGCATCATAATAAATTATGTATTTAGTTGGCTTTAAAGGATCAAAATTTAAAAGAAATGGGTTATTAGCTTCAGATTTTCTACAAATGCAAGAGCTCACACCACCGCGAACGCTTTTTTTGAAAAAGTGTATCATATCTGGATCAGTTAACAATTCTAACTCTATTCCAGTATAACGCAAACAGGCCTCCCAGGATAAACCTGGAAAAGTGTAAAAATGAGCTGGATCGAGCTTATATGTGGATAAACAAGTGCTTCTAAAATTTTCAAAAATATCTGCCAAAAGTAAAGTATCAGAGAGTAAGTAAACGTCGGAGTATTGACCAAGAGATTCACATTTAAACAATTGCCAAACCTTTACAGCTCTTTGGTATTCTGCATCACTGATGTGCTCATCCGTTAAAGTATTATAAAATTGGTCTTTCTGAGGTAAAGTTGT